>WOGR01008485.1:0-11819 GCA_015342045.1 Leptinotarsa lineolata | reverse complement strand
TAATACACAACATATGTGAACTATATCATCAATGTGTGGTAAAAGATCAATGTTTATTTTATCCAAGATACTGTACACTTTGATTCTGGCAATACAACGTTCCACGTGGATTCTGACACTTGCAATATTATAAGTTTCTTCTATTTCATCTTCAGTTAAATGTCCATTATGTAAAAATGGAGGTGTTACAATGATTGCATTAGGTACATCAAGAGAAGTTTTTATTCCAGGAAAACCTTTATCTGCCATCACTTCATCACCTGGTTCTGCTAATTTAAAAAAATTACTATCATTAGTTATAAAAGGGTCACTAGCTCTTCCACCGTAACACTCAGATTTAAATATCATTTCTGAAGGTGTAATTTACCGTAAAAATTTCACCATGTATCCTGATTTATAATCAAAATACATGTGATTTCGTATTAACACGAGACTAGGTTGTTCGGACTGAATTTCTGTACAGTCTATTATCACTCTACAATTAGGGTAATGTATTTTAAATGATGGTGGCATAGTTTCTTGTATGTCTTCTTTGCTTGACCAGAAAATAAAATTCCGAGTTTTTTGTGCTAGTACAGACAGCACATCGTAAAATATTCTAAAAATACATGTTGGATTTACATCAAAGAAAGTAGCAATACAGTCAAATGATAAACCTGTCTTGATTTTAATTAGGAAAATTAACAATCTATTTTCAAGGTTTATTTTTTTGAATTTAATGGGTGGTAACATATCTAAAAATAATTTAAACACTTCTGGTCTAACTCCAGTTACAGCCAAGAGTTGTTTATCATGTTTTATAGAATCATATCCTCGAAATCCTAACAATAAAATTGGTACGTCAGGTTCACTACTTTTATCTTTTGTCACTATGCCAGTTTTTAAATTATTAGTAAATGATATTGTTGCCTGAGTTGAAACATTATTTGACCCAGGATCAAAGTCACATGAAAAAATAAACTCATTACTAATATGTTGGAATGATACCACTCAAATTGATTTATTCGACGTTGATTTAGTGACAGTTTCATTTATATTTGTTGTTGACTGAAAACTTTCACATAAATTGTTCAATAGTTCTTTTTCATCACTAACACAAGGTGAAACTTCAGATACTGATTTTCTTTTTTTCCAACGATTGAATCGATCCAAGTTCACAGTTGAAGGCTCCGTACGTTTATACTTGGTTGGAAAAATTGTTGGATTATATGCTGGGTGACGAGGATCTTCAGATTCATTTCCTCCAATAAAATGATGACTGCATATTCTTGAGTTGCTTGTAGGCTGCCATAGGGTACCATCTGGACTGATAAAATGATTAAATTAATATCAGATTAAGGAGATATTTATTGTCGGCATATATACACTTACTTTAGACCATTCAATGCCTTTATCCACTTTTGTCGACGTTCTAATAAATACGGTTTTGATGGAAACGAATAAAATTCCATATTTAAATCCGTTTTATTGTAAGTGTTGTGACACATTACAACACAACAACCAGTGTTACCAGATCTTGTTTTTTTTTAATATTTTTTCACTCATAATCACTTAACTGTTACTCAATAATCAATGTTTATTGTTTTAATATGGTTATTGTAAAATATTTCAACTCATACATTTCTAAACAATGTAAAAAAATAATTATTAATAAATCAGATGCTTTGTCAGTTACTAGAATACATGTTTACAAATAGCTTGACCTCACATACAAACTTACAAAATTAACGAGAGAGGCGCCACTAGTCTCTACGCCGGTTCTCTATAAGTCGGGTATCCATTTGTATGTAGCTGTTTGAAATGCACTCTCAAGATATAAGAATATACGCTGATTTTTTGAGCTTACGTCTCGTAGAATTCATTGGCAATAATTCTCGTTCTGTTTCATTCAACTAGATGTGCATTATCTGATTCCAAAATGTGTTTTGACAATTTTGATCCTGTTATTTGCCTATTTCTGATATAAATCTCGACGTTCATTTTCATGCACTTACCAATATAACTTTTACCACAAGAACAACATATCTTATCATTGCAATGTTTTGTTCTTTCTTTTGTTCTGTTGGGTTTTGTATGTGTAAGTATGTATCTCAGTGTATGTGTTATTTGGAAGAATTTCTAACATCATATCTATTTCCAACATTATAACATTAGTTGTGAATGGTGTCGGTGCTTTTTCAGTCAATAATTATTTAGTTTGTAGTTGTAACACTCGCATGATGATTTTATGTAAGTGGAGGTATCTATTAGCGTGTGTTTTCTTTTGATAAACATTTGTATCGAAATGATATTACCACTTTTGCAACATCACACCAAGGAAACGAAGCTGACAATCTTGTTCAATATCTGTTGTCGGTTTCTGTTCGTTAAGGTAATCTTAAAATATATTCAGATCATTATGACTTTCATTCCAAATAGCAAAAACATCGTCAACATTTATCCACCAAACTTTCGGGACATTTTAGTAAGCTTCAACAAAAGATTCTTCAAAATGTTCCATATCTATGTCACTTAAGGTGGAACCCATATCTATGCCAGATTATTGTAGACAACAGTCGTCTCCAAATCAAAAATATGTTTTGTCTACATAATGAAGTTATTTTCTGTACATTTTGCATTTGTATCACGTCTAAGTTTTTCCCATTTCTTACATTGATCACCTACGTAACATAATTGAAAATGTTACCAACAGCTGTTTTACTGATATTTCTTGGGCTCAAGCAACATTGTCTATGAATTGCGAATGTGCGTCGTGGGTCTGCGCTCAGTATCATCGCTGGCTTCACCAGCATTTACGTCTCCCATCAACAGTGTTTCGTAATTGATAGAAATGATACTTCCAGTCTCCTTCGCCAATATAAAAGATGATTTAGCCATCGAAGGCGAATCTGGTGTTCTCAAACCAAAAGTCATGTGCCTACGGATCTCAAATCACTTCAGAAAGCATGGGACGAACCTTTACAAGATATTGCTTCTGACTCCATCACTTCATCCTTGTTATCTCCATTTGAAAAAGCCCGCCTAAAGCCGTCACTATTAAAGAATCTGGTGCTTGGTTAAATGCTTTACCTGTTGCTACTTTGGGAACAAGACATCATCAAGTCGTCGACATCATAAAAAGGGCTTCGATATCAGCCAGTATATCTCCTTTCCTAAAACCACTAGCTGCAATGTTGGCAAACGTCCTGATGGAATGACTTTTGTTCCCTGGAAATATGACAAAGCTGTCGTTTGAAATTTTACATGTGGGGACACATTGGCTCCATCTCATTCAGTTGAAACTTCCAAAAATCCAGGTGCTGCTGACATAACCAATCAGAAAGCAAAACAGTAAAAGTATCGAAATGTTGGAAATAACTTTATATTTTATTCTGTGGCTGTAAGATCTTATTTTTTTGATGAAATTGACAGAAAGATAACTGAAGAAACTGAAGCTTTTTGTTTTTTGCATTATTCCATCGTCACATTCACTGAATGTAATTTTTTATTCGCCCCGCTGTTTCCAAATCAAATTCATACCCCAGTCATATTGAGAGATTGATTCCCCAAATTTCTTGTGATATTCCTCATTAAGTTTCCACTAGAAGATACAGAGAAATATGAGTTATCATCTCCTTCTAAACTCAAAAGGTCTGCCATATATCTATCTAATTCAGTTTCTATCAGTTTAGCTTCGAATTCCTTATCCCACCGATCCAATGATGTGGTGATAAAGCATCAAAAGAGTATAAAATCGTTCTTGAAGAAAAAACTGGCGAGGAGAAAGAATACTTCATAAGTAGATAAATAAGGTTCATTTGATTACTGACATATGTCAGTCAATGTGTAAGAGAGAGAGAGAGAGCCGATTATGGCCTCTTGGAAATTAATGTGATCTTTGGGGTCGCAGTTTGCTTACATAATTGCTAATTTTGTTGCATTTTCGAGGTTTCAATTTGAATAATTATTGTATTTGACCTTCGAGGTCGCAGTTTGTTTACATAATTACTGTTTTGTTTCAAAGATAAGAAAGATGTAGCGGATGTCCAAAAAAAGATGTGAATTTTACATAATTGCACTCAGTCCATCGAGTTCTCTCAACTCTTAGCTGTAGGGGGTACGTGAAGAGTTGCAAAAAAAGGCTTAAATGTATCTCCGAGAACAATGGATTGACGTAAGTTCTTGTGCACCCCTGTTAGTTCTTGTAGATCGCTAATGACCAGAAGGGTGTTCGTCGACGACAAAAGAGAAGTGTCGAAAGGGTCTTATGCACTCCCGGTGAGAGAGAGAAAGAAGACAATGGAGTGACGTAACTTCTTGAGCAACTCTGTTGGTGTATATTGTCGTCCATGACCAGAAGGGATCGAAGGAGAAGAAGTGACAAATGGGCCATGGTAACCCCTTTGGGGTGATGACCAAAGAGGGTGTTTTGCCAACAGATGCAAGTGTTCCGATGGAGGCCAGCCCAACCTCGCCAATATGATATTTGGTTTCTTGTGACGCATTTGATAATAGTAGATGGAGCTGATCCATTTCTCAAAGATGGGGAAGATGTTACGGATGTCCTAAAAATGAAGTGTACCACGTTGTCTCCTCCAACATGATCGTTGATAGAAAAAACAATGACGGCCGCCGTAGAGCGGCTATTCGCTAACCATCATCAGGAGATGGCTAAGAGTGTTTCATATGTAGGTGAACATAACAGAAAAATTCTACAGGTTGCCCTAAAATACATCGTTCATACAAGGTGTTTCGTTTAAGAAAAAATGTGTACGTTAAAGGGAGACTAACGCCTCAAACTGCTCACCAGATCAATACCTGTTCGAGACCTGTTCAAGACCTGATCGAGTCGAAACAGGGTGTTTCAAATGTACATCGTTGGCCGCTCGTTAGTAAAAGAGAAAAAACAATGACCGACATCTAAAATTAGTAGTTACACACCAATGATAACGTATGCTTCCTGACAACGCATACCTCATGATGACTGTGTTATTTTCAACAGATCAAGAAGCGCCGCTCTCCCCTCTCTAAACTAATTCGATTAGTGAGGTAATTTCTCTTCAAAATTATCATTTTTGAAATGTTTTCTGAAGAACGATTCATTGAAAAAATTAAAATTTTGGTTTATGAACATTGAAATAAGAATACAATAAAATTGTCAGAAGTCTCAAAGACATAGGAGGCTAACTTTATTATTGAAGATGAGAGGGGATGCGGGTACTCTAACCTTACAATTTTTACTGAAGAACATGAAAATAAAAATCACAGGTATGTATGTATTTTATTCATTTTGGTAGTATATTATAAAGCCATTTGTATAAAATATCAACGTTATTGAGACTGCAGCTGAACGGACTTCCTTTGGAATGATGCATACAGAACGGTGTGTTTTTCTCGAATTTCGGAACAGTCCACTATGTATCTTCAAAGTCTTCCAAATTCACAACTGCTGTGTATTCATTGAATAGGCATAGTCTCTCAGCCAGAAAGACTTTTTTCTGATGGCCACGCACATAAATGATATTACCATCGTATAGATTTTCTTGAAAATGCTGTCTAGTAGATGATATTCCACGAATCTCGAAGAATACTTCAAACCGTGAATGTTTCCACATAAACAACGCCCTTAGACAAGAGAAAACTTGTCTGAGACAATGCCTTTTCTATCCACTTTGCTAAAGTTGGGGAATGATTTCGGCGGCAGAAACGGAAAATTTTTACATTGATTACCGATCTTAATGGCACTCTCTTTGGGTTGGAATTGTTGCTCAACAACAAATCCTTGAATATCAGCGAATGCTAGTCCCATGATGTGCAACTGTCAACTGATGAAAAACTCTGAATTAGTTCCACTTTTTAACAATTTCTCTAATTGGGAGGTGCTCAATGATAGTGTCGTGCACAATGATGCCATGGGCTCTAGTATTTTGGGGAAATTCTTCAGATACTTCGATTTCAAGCTTCACATCAACACTGGAACTCTTGATGCTTTTGTTCCTTCTAGAAAAATCGATGACAAAGAGAGATTTTTGTGTAAAGTCGGTGGTAGTGAGAAGGGGGTTATGTTGATTAGTAATTTTGTAGCTAATACCGAATTGTGCATAGTTTATAGGCTTGCAAAAAATTCCGTTACGCAAAATTCAGATGCATATTTCCTTTGGAGTAATTTTCACCGTTTAGAGTCAACGTCATATTGGTGATATTCAAATGATCGAATATTGTTGGATCACGATTGGTTTTGGTGTAATCATGATCTTTTTTGAAACATACAATCACATAGCGAGGGCTCTCGAGAAACGGTGAAGTCTTGACAGCCCATATTTAATTTTTTACTTCTTTTGTAAGAGCAGGCAGCATATGAAGTTCCCATTTTCTGAACGGTATGAGAATAGGAGTGTCAGCTTGCATAGCTTTCAAAAGTTGCAATTTAATCTTATCATGGCGTTACGTTGACGTTACCGTACCAGGAGTCTCATCTATTTTGAAACAGTTGCTATCATCTCCAGCCCGTACTAATCGGATGGTATGTTTACCGTAGGAAACACACTGATAATCATTGAAAATGTATAAGAAATGTTTAATGGGTATGAGCATGTTGGACGTTAAAGATGCAGTTTGAATGATGTCCAGGTTATTGGGATATTTCCATCCTGGGATAGTCAAGTGCTTGATATCTTTATCGGTGTAGGTGAGAAAGCCTTTAACAGTACTGACAATTCCAACTTCACGAACTACTACCAATTCTTTAGCACTCTGCTCATAGATAGCAAATTGAAACATGAAAGCACCCGAAGGTCACCCGACCATCTCCTTTAATCCTCTGAACTTTCCCGCTGATGAATAGCAGGCTATCGTACAAAGCAGCATAGGCATCGGATTGATTAATGTTGATTTCAATGACAATATTGTTGTGAAAAGATTTGACATTAGGGTAGTAGGTCCGCCACTCTACCTTTTGTATGGACTCATCGTTTTGCGGTCTTCCGAAAATGTTAACACTTGATTGGACAACATGTGACCCAGAGATTTCAAAAATAATTTATTTCCCGTTGAAAATTGTTGACACTGTTTGAAGGTCTTGGTAAAGACTGACGGAGGATATGGTGATGAGTTATTCTTATAAATAGTTAATATCATACTTCTATCTATATCTGTAGAGTAGGGAGGGCTAGTGTAGGCCCACAGCGCTTAGGCCACATGTGACCCATTGCACACATGACCTAGGAGTTGTCCATCCTGTCTTTTCCAGGAAGGTGGACAGGTCGCTAGGAGACATCTCTTTAATATCGGCAGGTGTAGGCCAAGACTCATCGAACATGACGATAACTCCGGACATTCACATAAGACATGTCTGACAGTTTCATCTTTCTGTTCACATATCCTACATACAGGGGTGTCCACCAGCCCCATAGTATGGAGGTGTTCCCTTAGTTGACAGTGGCCAGTTAGAAATCCTACTGTTTAACGTAGGTTTTTCCTGGTCATCGCCAGATATTTCTTCGGCTCCAGCCTCCCAGGGTCATCCAGGGTGATCCTGGAAAGACTGCATCCTTTGATTCCATCACATCTCTTCAGGGATTGGGCATGGGTGTAACGTTTGGCTTGTTCCGCAATTGTCGAAGTCATCAGGCCGTAGGTGTCACTGGGTGCTAAGATCCTTAGTCCAGCCGCTCTCCTGGCTAAAGAATCGGCAATGCAATTACCTTTACTCCTATCGTGCCCTTTAACCCACCTCAGGATAATATTGTTATCTATCGAGGCGTTGTCTAAGTCTTGGTGGCACTCTAGTACTAGCCCTGAGGTAACACGTTGTCTGTTCAAGGCTATAGGGCTTGTCTACTGTCAGTGCAGATTAAAATGTTTTTGCCAGAAATTCCTTTCCTGGTTGTCTCTTTTATGGCGATTGAGATACCAGCCAGTTCTGTTTGAACCACGTTGGTATTTTTCCCATTCCCCACTTATAACACCATACTTTAGCTTCAATTCCAAACGAATTATTCTTTCTACGTTTCGAAAATCAATGAGCCCAGAATGTTGGTCAAGCACTCGCAGTGTAATGTTATTCATTTCGTTTGTATGAGAAATGGATAGATAAATAAGATGATTTGGTGTTTCGTTAACCAGGATCAACATCAACGGCAAATTCGTATATCGTATGAGACGGAGTGTCGTTGTAGAAGGCTTCAAACGTAATGTTTCTATCCATGTGTATGGTACGTACTTTAATGATATCCACAGGTAGATCGGATGCGAAATGCAAGGTAGACGTGAGAATAGTAGACGAAAAACCCCAAAGCTATTTGCAGGTCGGAAATCAATCGAGTGTTCCAAACAAAATATTTTGCTTTCCAGCGTATTAATGTTCGGATTTTCCTTGTTATTAGAGCTTCAATATCACCAATTTTCAGAAAGGATATCGATACTGTTTTGTCGTTTTCATAATAATAGAATTTCGTGCCTTCTTCAATGTTCGGTATACTGTTGTACGGATGGAAACTGAACAAAGCTAAACTGTATTCTGAATCGGAATCCAATCGAATGGGTGTATTGAAATCGATGGAAAGTGCCGAAGAACGAATCATTAAAGTTAATATCATAGACATGACTGATACATTGCCCACATTGAATAATGATCATAAACAACAATATTTTGACACATTTATTTCTACAATAATAACATTCTCTTTGTGAGCTAACAGAACCATAATACATTGCTTTTTGTAACGTATTTCTGAAATTCTCCATTTTTTAAATAAATATAACCCACCAAAAAGGTTGTTGTGATGAAGTGTGGTGAGATGTGAAGCGTGAAGCTATTATAGACTGCTGTTGTGATGGAGTCTGGGCCGATAGTGCTGCTACGGTGTACAACTTGCTGACAGATAACTATGTCTTGAGGTGCGTTGGGGAGATAAACAATCGTCTAAGATCAAGAAAAAATACAATTAATTTTGAGAAAAAACATGAGAAGGAAAAATATAATTTGAAAATAAGAAACAAAAAAACTTTACTATGTAATATAATATTACTAACAAAAAATAGCAATCCTTCTGTTTTTGAAAGAAAAGTTGAATAGTTTTTTTATGGATAGCTCACCCTCACGATCTCAAATGGAGCAGCTGGATTTGTTTTTCCAATTTACAATAAACCTCTGAATATCACCGAATATTTTTTAGAAATTGGAATAAAAACTTGTGAAATGAAAAAGCATTGAGAATACTCACATTTTCGATAGTTGAATATACGCACAAACTATAAATAGATATTCACAAATTACTAAGGGCACAACTGACTGCACAAACTGCTGTAATAAAACTGTGGCTCGCTGTTGATATTTTTAATAAATAACTAACTCCACTCCCTGTATGACGTTCATATAAGACATTTTTCCCGATGAGCACAAACCGTTTCTGTTTATCAATTTGACCTTTTCTCATATTGCTGTCAACTGATTAGCAAAACAGCAAAACAATCATTTGATAGCGAATTATTTACCATATTGAATGAAATTCTTGAATATATTATAATTCTTTAATCATCTGTGGAACAAAAATATACAACATATTTTTAATAAGAATCAGTGAGAGCAGTAGAAAAATTCCATGCAGAAGAACCATTTTGTTGAGGATGAATTCGTCGCAATGGATATGTTATTGTTTGAGGCAACTTGCGCTCAAATTGTTAAATTTTCTCACATTTTCTTTGTCTTCATAAAATTCGATATATTTGGAGAGTTCTCGCACACGTCTGCCGAAATCTTCGAGGAGCTGTCTGTACTTTTCAGAAGACATTTCAATAATGATAATTTTGAAGAGAAATTACCTTACTAATCGAATTAGTTTAGAGGGGGAAGAGCGCCGCTTCTGGTTTTGTTAAAAATAACACAGTTATCATGGGGTATACGTCGTTAGGAACATACGTCGTCATTGGTGTCACCACTAATTTTAGATGTCGGTCATTGTTTTTTCTCTTTTACTGACGAGCGGCCAACGATGTACATTTGAGACACCCTGTTTCATCTCGATCAGGTCTCGAACTGGCCTTGATCAGGTTTTGAACAGGTCTCGAACATCTAGTGAGCAGTTTGAGACGTTAGTCTCCCTTTACCGTACACATTTTTTCTTAAACGAGACACCCTGTATAAACGATGTATTTTAAGGCACCGTGTAGATTTTTTCTGTTATGTTCACCTACATACGAAACACTCTTAGCTATCTCCTAAAGATGGTTAGCGAAACGCGGTCTACGGCGGCCGTCATTGTTTTTTCTACCAATGATCATGTTGGAGACCACGTGGTACATTGCATTTTTGGGACACCCGTAACATCTTTCCCATCTTTGAGAAATGGATCAGCTCCGTCTTATATTGCCAAATGCGTCACAACAAACCGAATATCATATTGGTGATGCTGGGCTGGCCTCCATCGGAACACTTGCATCTTTTGGCAAAACACCCTTTCTGATCACCACCCCCAAGGGGTTAACAAGGCCCATTTAACACTTCTTCTCGAGAAGTTACGTCATTCCATTGTCTTCTCTCTCTCTCTCTCACCAGGAGTAAGAGAAACACTTCTCTTTTATTGTCGATGAGCACCCTTCTGGTCATTGACGATCTACAAGAACTAACAGGGGTGCACAAGAACTTACGTCAATTCATTGTTTTCGGGGATACGTTTAAGCCTTTTTTTGCAACTCTTCACGTATCCCCTACAGCTAAGGGTTAAGAGAACTCGATGGATTGAGTGCAGTGGTTAGGTAAACAGCAATTATGTAAAACTTACATCTTTTTTGGGACATCCGTTACATCTTTCTTATCTTTGTAACAGAACAGTAATTATATAAACAAACTGCGACCTCGAAGGTCACATACAATAATTATTCAAATTGAAACTTTTACTTTTGAGGCACAAAAATTTATTTTAAGGCAACAGAGTCAATGAAAAATAATTGATGTGATATTTGTTTTTCAGCTAAATTTTGATTTTGAATCGATATAATTATATTAGAACGATTTTTTAGCCCCTTGCTGTAGTGCTGGTGTTTCCCACTTCTTTTCCTCATTCTGAAAGTAGATATCATTATTAGAAAGCTATTCTTCAATGGAAATTTTATATGAATTAAATATAAATAATAAAATATGACTGAATTTACCGAGTTTAAATGCTGGGTTCCTCGACAACATCTACGTTTTTCAATCGAAGATTTTCTCTTTCTGTAGATGATGACAAGCGCTTCACTCTAAAAACTTCATTTGAAGTACGGATTGCGGCATGGTAACTACGTATTCCCTGAACTGGTAAAGAGTTTTTGAGTCTGTTACTCAGTTTTTGTTTATCTGAGACAAAATAATTATTTATTCCCTGAATATTGTCCTCTGCCCATTGCTATAATTGTTCAGGTTTCTTGATTTGTCAGGAGGAATTTGAAGTGGCTCGGCCAAGTAATCGTTTGAATAACCCACCCAAACCGTAACTTGGGCTTTGGCCTTTCCCGTGGGAAGTAGCGAAACAGTGCCACTCGCCTTTTATTTGATTCTTCTGCAGTTACTGGAGTATTCATCTGAGAGCTACTTTCCTTCCCTCTAAGTTCATTTACAATTGACCAGGTTTCTTTAGATTTGTTATTAGCTTTAGCAATTATTTTCGCAAGAAAGTTACTTTCAGTATATTTAAGAACTTTTCTATATATTCTTCAATATATTCATGTCATGACTCATCGTTGTTAAATTTAATTATATAATTTAGGGATCGCAAATTTCTAGAGGAAATTTTTAATCTTTTAGTAAGCCATTGCTCTTTTTGCTTTACTTCAATTTTCTGATATGGAAATGATTCCTCAAA
>WOGR01008484.1:0-11820 GCA_015342045.1 Leptinotarsa lineolata | reverse complement strand
CCAATCGGGGGATAGGAAGGCAAGAATCGATTGAATGGCCAGCGCGATTACCTGATCTTTCATCATTAGATTTCTTTTCATGGAGATATGTGAAGAGTAATGTGTACAAAACTGGAGTTCCAGATTTGAATGACTTAAAAGAACGAATAACGCTTGCGATTAGGTCGGTCACGCCTGATATGTTAAATAATGTTGGAAGACAGTTTTATTTGAGATTAGGATGTTGCCAAGACGGTCGCTGTGAACATTTTGAACATCTGCTTCGTTAACATCCATAGTTCTATTTCGTATTCTACATTTCATTACGTTTTGCATTATATTTTAGTTTTTGAGTGTATTCGGTAACTACATGATTTTAATTTACTTTATCTTAATTGTTGCAATAAACTTGAAAGCGATAACATTTTTGAATAGAGAATGAAGAGACCTTTCAAACGATATATCACAAACCCATACAGTAAGCGAAATAATGAATTTATTCCTTTTGGTTTTTACATACTAAGTAAAACTACTGAGGAAAAATAATTACTTAAAATATAAGTTTACATGGTTTTCCTCAAAAATTTTCGACATAAAAAGTATACAATGGAACTTTATACTGATATTGGGATACTGCATAGATGAAAACTACATGTGTAATAGTACTTCTTATTGTTTTAATTTTTTTTGTCAGTAGTATCTCATTCGATATGAACTTGGCAACACTGTAAAACTTATTGATATTGCATGATTTACTTTTCTCCTTCATGTATTTTTTTGTTCTGAGTGTGCGTGCGACGTTGTCAACTTGTTTTTGATATAGTTTGGCTGGTGAGTTCCGAAATTAAGAAACATTTGGTATTTTGTTAAAGAGATATTCGATTAAGTAGTACAAATTGAATAGTTATGCCCTCAATTCATTCATGAAGGTACTTTCTCCTGCTTTACAAAAATCATATACATCTTTGGAACGTGATTTGAAAGGGGGGTTAGTCCCAAAATAGTAGTGACGTCACTTAGATTTTTCTTCGAAACGGAAAAATTTCAGTGTTTTTTCCTGATGAACGAACCATTTTCTTATAGAAATGACGAATAGAATTGACTTTATCATTTTTCTTTTCGGACAGTGTAAAAGTCTACTTGAATATCAATTTTTCTTTGTCGATTCTCGAAACTCAGCTCTGTTGTTTTTCAATATTTTTTGATGTGCGCTTACTCATTTTTTCTGTAATTTTTTTAACTTTTGAGAAAAAGTATAGCATATGAGATGAAAATTTGAATCTCGCCAAATTTCCACGGTTTATGATAAAAATTGAAAAATGAACGTTTGATCTGAAAATTGAAGGCCAAGGGGTCACATTTACAAGCCTTCTATAGTTTTTCCCTTATTCTACAGTATTTCAGCTGAAGAATACCGTTAGACCCAGATCGATACCTTTTTTTGGATCAAGAGATAATTCTTTTTGATTTTTTTTTCAATCTCCTTAGGTGCGTCGTCCATGGAATCGATAGAAGACTCAATCCATGAATATCAAAATAGTTGAGGCTCCCCAAAGCGGCCAGTTGCGAAGCCAGGCTTTAGCGGTCGATGTCTAAGCCAGGCTGTGCAAATGACCGCTTTGAGGAGCCTTATTTATCTTTGATATTCGGGGATTGGGTTCTCTGCGGCTCCCATAGATGGTGTTTTCACTTACTGTAAACTGAAGGTACAAAACGCTTCAACACAAACAATTTTTATATAGGAAATGAACGCGTTTGAGACAGATACGACAGAGACGGAAACCATACATACAAGAACTACAAAAATAATCTCACCTGCTCTCGACTTTCGTCAAGCGTTGTTTCAATTTCGCCTGGCTAGCCGTGAACTCTGCCAAAAACCTTGCAAGACGTGTCTGCAAGGTCTCCACGGTGTTCTCCAATTTTTTTATACTGTCCACCATCGATTCCTGAGTCTCTCTGGCGTTTTGAAACTGATCCTCGTCAAGGAGGCCGTCCTTACGCAACAGCTGACAGCCGCGTTCTGTCAAAGTCGCTCTAGCCTACAAATAAATAATGGACCTTCAAATTCACAAACTGATAAAACGGAAAATATTCAAAGCTCATTATTCGATCAATGAATGTTGATTAAAACTTTGTTGCTGATTATTTTTTCAACCACAGTATTACTCAAGATTTTATTGACGCATTTTTTTAGATCGATCTACTTTTTTTTTAATATTAGCTTTTCAAATTTCTTCAATCAGCTTCTCTGTTTCTATGTGGACTACCTTCTAATTTCTGTTTCAGATTATCTTTCACCATAATTAATTACCAGAAGGTAGATGTTTTAAACATGATTTTGGAACAGTCTGTGTCTGGATTTTTATCTATGTAGTTCCACGTGTCGTTAACTTGGGTCTAAACTGTTCTTTCGGAACAGAAGGCAGATGTTTTGAACCTGTTCTCAGAATACACTGTTAGGATATTCAAAAAAGTATCTGGTTTTGTATCTAAATTGTTCCAAGTGTCGTTAACTTGGTCTAAACTGTTCCATTGGAACAGAAGCCAGATGTTTCAAACCTGTTTTTGGAAGACACTGTTGGGATATTGAAAAACGTGTCTGATATTTTATCTCTGTGGTTCCAAGCGTCGTTAACTTGGTCTAAACTGTTAGCAATTCTGTACGTTTCATGCCAGCATTCTTTTATGGTCCTTGTCTTCTAATAGCTCCATTTGGATTATTTAAACTGGTTCTTCCCTTACATAATAACTTGTTGAGTTGGTCTCATTCGTGATTTCGATTTCATCAATAAAAAAACCTTGACTTGTTCATGAAAAAAGAGATATTTTTTTGTACCAGCTTAGCAAAATTTTTGAACACGTCCGTTTTGTTAGTCTTCGGAAATTCTTACAGGTGAGGAGTCTTACTGTGGGACTTTCGCTAAAAACGTTGTATCGAAAGGATGGATCTTTTTCCATTCTGGAAAAATAACAAGCACACTTACCTTTATCTTGTTTATAATGATGTGGTAAACATTTCATACCAACCTAACCAACAACTAAAAATAATGTTCACCTTTTAAAACATTTGCAAACTTAAGTGAATCATCCTTGATAGAGAGACAAAATGGAACATTGCTTTAAGACAAACTCTCACCTCTGGGTAATCTGCGAGAGCCACTAGAAGATCATCCTTGGCCAGACAAAATAGATCGGAGTATCCCAAGGATCGAACGTTGGCAGTTCTGCGATTTCCCGTTCGGTTTCCCGCTATATCCAGAACGCTGACCTCTCCGAAGACAGAACCAGCACCCAGAATGGCAAGCACTGTAAGTCCATCGTCTGCAACTACCTAAAAGTTCATTGACACAAAGGTAAAGGAGTATATTATTGTTATTGAATGTTGTTTATTGGAAAACAACATACAATGTCGCGTGAAATAATTGCTAGACATAGTAGAATTGCGAGAAACAATACTGTGAGGGTTTTAGAATGTGGGGTGCCTCAGGGTTCCATCCTAGGGCCCCTCAGATTTTCACTATTCATCAATGATTAATCGTCCTGAGTACTCAGTAGGTTTTTTTGCATGCTGATGACACCATATAAGCAACATATGCCTTTACTTCTCAGGAACTTCAAATATAAATGATTATACTGTCTAAGGAATTCTGTGATTGGTGGAGGAGTAATTCTCTGATAGTTGATTCGAGCACATCGGTGTGTATGCAATTTTCATCAAGAAATCTATCTATGAATGATTTTCAAATAAGAGTTGAAGATTTCAACACAGGATGTTCAGAAGTTACAAAAAAAAATATGATGGACCCCTCAGTTTCCAACTTCAGCCCACTCGACCTGAGGACAGGTCAGGCGCTTATTCTTGTGTTGCAGCAGGATTAGTGAATTATTATAATTCTCATTTGGAGGTGATCAGAAATTATATTCCAAGTCATTAGAACTACTCATTTCCCAGACTCAGACTGAAGCAAATCGAAAGCCCGAGGAATTTTCTAGTGAACAATGATTAAACAATCATTGCGGAGTATCTCAACGTTCAATTCTACATGTGCCAAAATAAAACTTGTACATGCAGAAATTTCTCACCTGTAATCTTCCTCTTTTCACAATGTACATCTCTTTCCCAACATCACCCTTTCGGCAAATGTAGTCTTCAGGAGAAAATACCTGTAAAATAAAACAAAATGAAAATCCCTTGGAACGCGAATGAAATTGTGTTAAAGCTTTTTTTTGGTCGTGGTCTTGATGCGTGGCGATTCGTCTACGACTGCGGAAGCATCATCAAAGACGATGAAGCAGTGGATTGAGTGCTACAGATAGTATCTGGTGCCACAGAAGGCACTTCATCCGCTGCCATTCGCCTTTGATGATGTATTCCGCCGCAGTAGACGAAACCTGCAGATCATGGTCTTCGAATAAATGTTCCCCCAAAGCCCCCACTTTCAAGTAATTATGTTTCTGACCCTTGATGAACATTTGAAATTTTTTACCCCAGATGAAAATTCAAATTTTCGTTTCATTATTTTTTAAATAGAAAAGTTCAATAGTTTTTAAGGTTAGCTGTGTAATTTTCAATAATGAAAATATGGGTGTTCTTTGTTGAACATATAACCTTTATTTCCTGAGACTTATCATAAGAACGGAAATCTTGAGAAAAAACCAGAGTAGAAATTCACATTGAGTAAAATCAGTTAGGATGATAGAGCAATACTCACAAGTTAGTAAAACTTACAAAAATTACAATAAATAGGCCGCATAATAAATAAGTAAAAAGAAATAGATTAAATAAAATGTCAAAGTCATGTACAATAATGAAAACATATTCAGTTGTCTAAATCGACCTCAGAAAATTCATCAACTATGTAGAAAATAGTTTCAGATATTTGGAAAAAAAGCTTTTTGAATTTCCACCTCTCCTTCATTGAACAAAAAAAGTGGAAACGCCACACACAGACACAGTCTGGAAAAAAAACCTTTTCACACAAACATTGAATGACATGAAAAGAAAAAGACCTTGAATGAGCAAGTTTGTTGCTTTTTATTGAAACTGGGAGGTTTCTCATTGAATATCTATTCGAATCTCGTAAATTTCGTATTCTCTAAATCATATTTTTCGAAATTTTATTACCAATTCTCTGCCCTATTTATTTTTTCAAATACTCCTTGAAAATTCAAAGTGGCAAACCAAATTAATATTCTATACGACAATTCAATACAAGTTCTAACAATTATTTTTCATAGTTATGAACCATAAGGGTAGAAAGAATTTTTTTATACAGATTTGTCCTTCATTAGAACTTAGAAATTATACTTGTAGTGCGATACGGCGTGAAAAAAAGCATATCTTGATTTCGTTTTACGAAATAAAAATCCCAAATCAACTTGGAATACTTTGGACTCTAGATATCCTGAGGAAAAAAAAAGACGATATCCCTGATGAATTGAATGACGTCAACCTACTAGATCTGCTCTCCAACTGTCCTTATTAGATCGTTATGTTAAATTGAAAGAATCTGAAAATTGTTTTCATTTTGATATTAGTGTCCATTTTAACACTCAACAAACTTATCAAAGCAGAAAGCGGAATTGTCTGTCCTGACATTATAGCATCCGGTTCGGAGGCATTTATCTTTTTGGAGAAAAACGATGCCTGGGTTTCAGTGGCGTTGAATTGAACCTGGTTACTTTCAATCCAATTTGAAATCACCTCTAGATCCTCATCAAGATATGTAACCTCTTGCTGCCGGTGAAGATGTGCAGCCGCCTGGAATCCTAATGGAGTGACGAGACAAGTGTGCTGTCTGTGGAAGTTTGGCCAGCAATCCCTCATGCCACACAATAACAAGGGTCTTAGAAATATCAAGCACAACAGCTCTTTACTCTCAATGATTCTCGACTGCGTTATTTCAAATATAGGTGACATACGGTAGAAGGTCGTCTGTTCCTAAAGCCATACTGATGATCGCTCAAGATGTCAAAGGCTTCCAAATATTTATTTAAACAACATCTAAAAGTTTAACAGTGACAAGGAATACAAATTCCAGAGTATCTAAGTTCAGTTATTTTTTAGTGCTTAACTTCAACGAGTTGAATTGTTCCGTGAAATCTTGCAGAGGTGTATTATCAAATTATACAGGCGCCTTTTCGCCTTTCAGTGATACCATTCCCTGTTAATGGTTTTATAAACATAAACGGTGTTGGCAGGCGTGTTTTATTGTAAGGACACAATCCTCGGTATCCACTTTGCTGCATTTGTCTCATGCATTATTCAAAGAACGAAATACATTGTGAAGGATGCACGTCTCGTTAATTAGCCTACTATCATTGCAGTCAGTTGACAGAGCTTTATTGAATGCACAACGTTTCCTATCGTTAAATTTGAGTAAAACAAAGTGTGTTCATTTATTTTTTCCCCTATTGACCTATTGATGCTGTTATGTTTGGAATATAACATCGTTCAGATGTCAGCCACGGCCTCTCTGTGTGGAGCGCATCCAAAACATCCAATTTTCCACGACTGTGGCGCATAAATCAGGCTGAATTTGACCGATGGCATGGGTTGAGGACCGCTGTGGTTTGTGGTTTATTCGCCGTCCTGTTGAAACTAGATGGTGTCCAAATCATCCAATTCAGACCGAAAGAAGTTGGATATCCTCGACCTATAGTACTCGACGTTGACAGTGATGGCCTGGCCAACGTCGTTCTCAAAGAAATGTGACCCAAAATACACACCAAATATTAACTTTTTCGGGACTTTTTGGATCTCATGTAGATTGGTATAGTCCCAAATGCAACAATTTTGTTTGTTCACGAACCCATTCATCCACAAATGGTGGCCTTATCCCTGAAGATGATTTTTTCAATGAAAATTAGGGTCAGAGCATAAAAAACGTCTTTTTGACGTTTCGAAACGCTTTTGATGCTTTACCAGTTTGTAGCTGTGTTTTGACGGCAATAGAAGCTACAAACCATCAAAAAGCATCTATAAAGCGTTAAAATGCGTTTTAAAAACATAAATACGTTTTGAGACGATTTTGACGCTTTATAGATGCTTTATGACAGTTTGTAGCCATGTTTTGACGCTTTTATTTCCTTCAAAATATGGCTACAAACCGTTAAAGACCGTCTATAAAGCGTCAAAAAGCGTCTACAGAGCATAAAAAATATCTTTTTGACGTTTCAAGACGCTTTTGACGCTTTATAGACTGTTTTTAACAGTTTGTAGCCGTGTTTTGACGGCAATGGAAGCTACAAACCATCAAAAAGCGTCTATATAGCGCCAAAAAGTGTTTTAAAAACGTAAAGACGTTTAATAGATGCTTTTTGACGCTTTATTGACAGGTGTTTTGAGACGCTTTTTTACGCTTTATAGATGCTTTTTAACAGTTTGTAGCCGTGTTTTAACGGCAATAGAAGCTACAAACCATCAAAAAGCATCTATGAAGCATCTAGGAAGCATCAAAATGCGTTTTAAAAACTTAAAGACGTTTTAAAGATGTTTTTTGATGCTTTATAGACAGGCTTCTTGAGACGTTTTTTGATGCTTTATGGACGCTTTTTGACGATTTGTAGCCGTGTTTTGACGCTTTTGTTTCCTTCAACGCTTTATAGACAGGCGTTTCAAGACGCTTTTGATGGTTTGAAGCAGTGTTTTGACGGTTTTATTTCCATCAAAATATGGCTTCAAACCAATTGAAGTGCGTCTATAAAGCGTCAAAAAGCGTCAAAAAGCGTCTACAAAGTATAAAAACGTCTTTTTGACGTTTTCAAGACGATTTTGACACTTCATTGACGCTTTTTAACAGTTTGTAGCCGTGTTTTGACGGTAATAGAAGCTCAAACCATCAAAAAGCTTCTACGAAGCGTCAAAACGCGTTTTAAAAACGTAAAGGCGTTTTAAGATGCTTTTTGACGCTTTATAGTCAGGCGTTTTAAAACGCTTAGACGCTTTTTAACAGTTCGTAGCCGTGTTTTGACGGATATAAAAGCGTCAAAATACGCCAAAAAGTGTCTGTGAAGCGCCTTAAAAACGTCTCATTTTTGGGACATCCGTAACATCTTTCTTATTTTCGAAACGGATCAGTTCCGTCTAAGTCGGTGCTAGATGGGCTCTCTCTCTTACACATTGAATGTCCTATCCCAGCCCTCAGCCTACTCTCGAAATTTCGACACTAATCAGCATTGCAACTTAATCTAATCAGTGGTTTGAATCTGCGGGGATCAACTTCAACCAGTGATTGACGGTATATTTAGCCTTCCCCACTTGGAGCTACTGAAAACCATCTGATGATGGACAACAGTCTAAATAGTCGAGGTACCGGATTCATGTGCCAGCCATTAGATTTACTTTCATCCAATGAACCGGAGATAAAATATGTGTTCAGCAATACATTTGTAGTTGGTCTGGTGCCACTGATGAGACCTATCAGCGCTATCTGTTGTTGGATCACAGAAGCTTTGTTTTTGAGTCCTGGTGGTAAAGCTCATTATATGTTTTTTTGTCAACCAGCTGTCACTCCCTTTCAAACGACAACCCTCAGGAGTCGAAACTTGTGCGAGGTACGTATAAACGATCTTCCAACGTCATAGCACGCTATCGCTATTATCCAAATCCCATTTTGATAAAAACTCACCTGCAGCCGGAGCTTCAGAACCAACGCTTCCAGTAAACCTGGTTCGCAGTCTTGAAAAATCCTGACCTTCTGGAGGGTCTCCAAGTGCACCCTAATTGCTATCTCGGCCTTGAGCTTGTCAGGCAGAGCCGACAAGACCCTTTCCTCGTCCAAGGCACCGCTTTCCGCCCAGGTGTAAGCGAACCACCGGATAACACGAGCTTCCAGCTCCCGATCCACTTTTCTGAAGGCCATGTACTGTTTCACGCCGTCCATGCGATTCTGGAAGTCCACTCTGGCTACGTTCATGTTGGATATCATGGAACCGATGTTACCTGGAAGAATGGTGGAGTTAGTGGAGGGGTTTAATGTTTGGATTGTTTTTAGGGGAGATACATTTTTGGGAAAGAAAGAATTTGGATATTTTTTCGCACAGTTTATCTATATGAGCGGACCAGTTGAGAATATCGTCCAAGGTTATTCCAAGGAATTTAGCAGTACCACCATTTAAAAGTGTGTCATTTGCGGAAAAGTTCAGTTTTTGTGTTTTGTTTCTGTTCAGGCAGAGTAGACTATTACTATACCAGTGATCTGCTATATTTTCCACCCCCTCTTCAATTCATTTAAGTCTGAGTGTCTGTTAATCAAAGTCGCATCGTCAGCATACATGACAATGATGTTCGCAAAAAGGTAGTAAAAAAGATCATTGATGTAAATAATGAACAAGAGGGGTCCCAAGACAGACCCTTGGGGCACACCATATTTTATTTCACGTAAGTCGGATAGTTTTCTGTTATCGGAGACACACTGAGTTCTCCTGTAGGATATGATTTCATCAAGTTGAGTTAAAAGATCGTGAAAAACACAATCGAAAGCTTTACTGAGATTCACAAGTGTGATTGATGTATACATACCTTCCTCAAAACGGTCGATGATGTTATTTACTACCGTATAAATAGCATCAAGTATTCCCAGATTTTTCCTGAATCCAAAGTGAAGTGTATGTATTGGACAATATTCCTCAAAGAAGCTAGTGAGACGTTTTTTCAATATGATTTCAATCACTTTCCCAATGACAGGGACTAGAGATATAGGTCAATAATTGATGGGTCATCGGGGTTGCCTTTTTTAGAGATAGGAATAACTTTTGATATTTTCAAACAATCTGGAAAAGTACCAGTGCTGAAACATATTTATTAAACTTGTTGATGGCTGAGTAGCCACATCGATGAGTTTTTTCAAAAGGTTTGAGTTGATATCGAATATGTCGAAACTTTTGGAGTTTTTCAAAGACTTTATTGCATTATGGAATATTGTGCGATGTTTGAAAATACGTTCGGAAAAACCCCAAACATATCAGATCATTGTGGAACGGTAGAAGTAATCATATAGCGTGGTAGCTCTCCATCACCCATTCGTGAGGAAGGTTCTCCTTTTAATCAAAATGGCGTGCTTGCGAAGATATTAGGGCTGGAAGTTTTTTCCTCTAGAAAGTTCCAGAACAGCCCTGAATATTGTAGAGTGTTTGAGAGCATTCAACAACATTTCAAAACATTCAGGAACATTCTGGAGTGATCAGGCTCTCTAGAAGATCCTAGAACAGTCCAGAACATTCGAAGCATTTCACAACATTACAGAACATACTTCAATATTCCGGAATAGTTCTGGAACATCCTAGATGATTGTGAAACATTTCAGAACAGATATTGTTTGTATAAACCTAGATTAAATCATCGATTATTTTTTCAGCGCGATAGTATGTTTGTCGAATTGAAAAAATCTTTCTTGCTTCCCTTTCATGGGGCCTTTTCATAAAGTTTCACTCGCTTTCAAAAAGCGACGTTTATCAACGTTAATAAATCTCTGATAGTTGAATATGAAAGAACATTGCCACTTGAAAGACTTTCATTAGCTTCAGGGATTATCCTCTGGGAAAGCTGGAGAAACTTCTAATTATTTTGGGTGTCTAAAATCCCAAGATAAAAATCCATTCGTAATTCAAAAAGGAGGCAAAAACAAAGGATTCGATAGTCAGCATTAGCGGTTTTCCTTTTCACGTTACCTGGAAACGTTATTAATGATTCTACTTTGAGAGGTGTTGTTAATTTGATCATTCTGGAGGAGGAGTAGGATCATTTATCAGAGTCTAGTATCATGGACAGTCCAACGTAATGAGAACTTGAAAAAAATCACTACTTGTAACTGACTCGACAGGTAATTTATAGCCATTGTTTTCTTCATTCATAAATCAATATTTCTTAGTTTAAGCTCTCAAATATAATCTACTCTGTTGAGTAGAGGTTTTTTCTTTTTTCAAAATTGCCTCTTCAACCATCATTAGGTGTTTTTGAACTAAGAAAATGAATTTTTTGAACTGAAATTCACCTCTTTCGAATGCTTTTACATTGTAGAATCTGGCAAATGCCTTATGAGAGAAAACTGTTCCCCTTTTGGAAACGAGAATCTTTATGGATACCTTGAAGAGTATTTTGACATATTTCTTCAACTTCGCAATGAAAAGGTGGACAGACGCAGATGAATAATCTGCGGAGATATACTTTGGTCTTCTCTATCATTAAGTATTACTTTTCAAAAACTAAATGAATGTACTGTTCTTTTAATTGCAAGTTTGTAGTTTTTCTGTGTAAAGATGGCTTAGGTGATTTACAACTAAGTTTTTTCTCTCATTCTTGGCGTATTGAAAATCTTGCCTCGATGATGGCATACTACCGTTGGACGCTTCAAAGCGACCTTCCAGATGCTTCCTACAAACTAAAATGTACCAAATGTAATATACGAAATGTAACTTTCTCTCTTTCTAGCTCAACTAATTCAAACCTTCCTCTCAACTTCCGTTAGTCTCGCCTAATCACACTTTTTGTAACGCTCTCGTCGCTCATTCACCAGCTCCAGGATTGGAGCGGTTTTAGAAACTCCCTTCAATCACACTATGAGGACGGATTCATTACTATTCACAGTTGTGATGATATGGATACAGTAGCGGAACAATTTCGCGAAGCAGTGATCTCATCCTATCATGAGAACTGTCCAATGAGATAACCATAGTTCTTCTTGGTGGAACAAAAGCCTTGAAAAACAAAGAAAAGAAGTTCGACGACTATTGAATCGAGCTAAAGAGTCTGGAAACTGGGAGCTTTATAAGACAACTCTAACGACATATTAGAAAGGAAAAACGGGAGTGTTGAAGGAAGTTCTGTGAGAGTATATC
>WOGR01008483.1:0-11820 GCA_015342045.1 Leptinotarsa lineolata | reverse complement strand
GTTTTTCTGAGAAACATTTTGTCATTCACATGAACTTTTGGGGGCCCCTCAGGACCTCGGGGGCCTGGGCCCAGGTGGCCCATTCCCTAATACGGCGATGATGACATAAAACACAAAATTAGTTTGTTCATGAAAGGTATATCTTATGGATAACCGATTCATGTCCAATTCAGGTCGGAATATTCTTGGAAACGAAATGATATCTTACAGGGGACTTGGAATGGATATCCACCGAAGGTGGTGAATGTATTTCATGTCCTCTATGCTCCATGTCCATATTCCATCCATTCCATAGGATATCCTATGGATATTCATAAGATTTCCAAAAAATATAAGAGCGTCCAGGTTGATAAACTGAATATAACCGGATATCAGGTGGATATCCGTTTGTTGTCTGGGAAGTTTTAACGTATTTCATAATTAATTACAGAACACATTCAGACTGGAGAAACGCCTGGCATCAAGAGAAGCATTCCAGGTGTAGGGGAGATTTGGTGAAACACTTATTCTGGGCGTGCGAAAAAGATATCTATCGACTAACAAGAAGGAGTGATCCCCGTTACAAAAGCTATAACGATTATGATAATGATGACATTGAAGGTAAGAGCTCTTTTTGATAGTTTGGTTGGTTGTTTTTTCAAGGACAAGCACTACAGGAAAATCCTTAAGGCGCTTCAAGGGCGGTGCCTCTGCGAAAATAGTGATTCACGCCGGATTTGAATCGCTGGAGATTAAATTCATTTGAAAAAACGTTTTCAGGAAATTTATTCCACGTAAACGCAGTTCTCCAAATGAGTACCTGAGTCAACTGGTTCGTGACAAACTTCAGCACAAAAATCTTACGAAGGTTAGACATAGATTCACACTTCAATCTAGCAGGCCACTATTATAATCTTCATGCAGTCATTGTTCACTGCGGGTCTGGCCTTGAGTCTGATCATTATTACGCTTTGGTCAAGGATGAAACGGACTGGCTTAAGTTTGACGATAGTCGTGTCACAATATTTTCTGGTGATATCTTGAATTCATTGGAGCCTCTGGAGACACCCTACATTTCGTTTTATGAAAGAGAGGACATTGGCAGATCAAGATCTTCAGATGATGTGTTGCTGCAGATTTTTCCGGGTTTTCCTGCAGCTGAAAAAGCAAATGTGTCACCGGAATCGAGTCGCCCCGGAGCGCCATTTAATTTTTCTTAATGAATCATAATTTGTATTACATACTTTTTAAATATTGAATTATGTTGACTTTAATCCATAAATATTTTCCTCAATAAAACTGAGTACTCTGTATTCAATGTAATCCATACATAGAGTATTTCAAAATTTTCAGTGCTGACGAGGGTTTCGACGGTACTTACCCAACAAACGTGGTCGTCCGGAATAACGGAAGCTGTTTGTACGTGCCGCCTGGTATCTTCAAGAGCACGTGCAAGATCGACATAACCTGGTTTCCGTTTGACGATCAGCGTTGCGAAATGAAGTTTGGAAGCTGGACATACGATGGGTTACAGGTAAGTGAACCTTATAAACTCTCCAATAACTCGATGTTGATTGCAGTCATATGTCCTCGTCACGAGGGGTTGTATCTACAGGCCTGTCCAATGGCAATTTCTGACTTCTATTCAGCCCCAAACACTATTATGCAACTAAAATTAACAAAATCTTCAATAGATTCACACTAACAATCATGCGAGTGATAATTCTCTTCTCTCTTGAGTCTATTTTGACCAAATCTCGACAAATTTTTGAGGGAACTATATCTATCAGGTTCAAACTTCCATTAATCGGGACCTGAAATTACGATAAATTGATAAATGGGTTGAACAATGAGTGAAATGTCACTTGAAAACAATTCATAATGGAACTAGGTTTCCAAGCAACAAATGCCTTTTTGGATGTGCTGGTGAAGAGACAAGTACATGGGACATTCGATCATAGAGTGCACAGGTACTCAATACACACAGGCAGGTATCTGAATGAAAACTCCAATCACTACATATCATCCAATCGATGTCAGAAATCGCACGTTGAAAAGTGAGACCCCGTTAATCCTCAGTTTGCACAAGTTCCAATTTCTGAGCTACAGCTGATTGACATTGAAACATTTTTTTAAACTCAAAATGAGCCCGTAATTTGAAAAGCGTTCTTGCCCTATGTGAAGAATTTTACGAAGCGGATTGGGGAAGATTTTCAAGAAACACAACGTAAAATCGGTATTCAGGCCAACGAAAATCTATCAGGAAGAGTCTAAAGGCCTCTAACAACACTGGAACCCTCTTAGCTGCGGATCAGTCTATATTGAAAACAGAAGGAAATGTGAGAACTTGGCTTTTGAACACAAGAAAAGTAGTTTCCTGGAAGATACCGATAAATCAGGTGTAGCGGAATATACACTCACTTAATGTACCCACGTTATTGCATTTGATAGAAATCAGAGCTTCTGCCTAATACCAAATAGGGACACGATAGAGATTCATAAACGCAAAAACAATTTCAATTGAGAAGAAGAATAGACTAATTTCCAATTCTGATACTGGTCTCTGTTTATATCTTATAAAGTACCCTTTCACTTTCAAACACATATCAATAATATCAGGGAGAAATTCGCCAAAAATTTCCTTGTGAAAGTTCTCGATAAATTTCAACAGAGCGAATCATATGAAGAATGGGCTATTTGGGATGAAACCTTTGTCACTGTTCATATTTCTGATGCCACATTCTGCTATTTCCATACTTTCGAAAGCATCCAAAATTCTAGTGTCATTTATCGATATCAACAATTAAAGACAGTTTACTCTCGGTTAATCTGAATAATGTATTTTTTATGATAGTCCTCACAGCTTATTTCATATACCCATTTCAGATGAGTTCCTCAATTGGAAAGGCCACTGTCAACAATTAATATCAAAACTTAATTCATTGAAATTTCTCTTCATCTATTTACGAACAGTTTCAACAAAGAGTCAGCTGCTAAATATATTATGTTCAAGTAGAATCAAGACTTAGGTATAGTATCTGTTTCTGGGGTGGTTCCACCATGGCAGGTAATGTTTTTATAGCACAAAAGCTAATTCTGAGGTGCATAGCAAATTTTTCTAATGGAGAAACATGCAAGGCACTTCTTAATGAGTACGGTGTTTTGACTTAAACACATCAGTTTATATTTTTGAACTGTGTATACATATATGTGTTCAAAAATAAATCAATATTTACAACAAATCTAAAACTTCACGAACATGATACTAGAACCAAGAACCTTTTACACTTGCCATCAGCAAGATTCAAAGTAACATCATGTGGACCAGAATACGTAGGTCCAAAGATATATAATAACCTTCCAGATTATTTAAAGGCCTCAAATAGTTTCTCTTTGTTCAAAAAATCATTAAAAAATATTTATTAGAAAAATGTTTTTATGCTTTGCAGGAGATCTTTGAATAATGCATAGTCATCTTAGTTTTAGAGCATGAGCCTGTCTTCCTCTTTTCTTTTCTTTCTTAATTAAATTTTCATTGTATTGACACTTCCTACATAATTATATTGTCCTACTGGAAATAAAGAATTATTGTTATTATTATCACTCCTGACTTATCATTTTCCAACATTTTGCCTTTTTTGTTGAAGTGAGCAGTTTTGAAGGCTACTTTCACGTTCAATTCGTTGAAAATGCGATTTGATCCTTTAGTGTATCTTAGTTTATACGGAAGAACAGTAAACTTTGTCTTTTTGAAAAGTCGAAGATTTACGAATATTATCTCTGAATTCATGTCTCCTGATTAACTTACCTACAATATTTTGAAAATATATGTTGCTTTGAGCTATGTCCCTGATAAGATTTTATTGATAGTGTACCTTATTTACTCCAGGGGAACGTAACAAGCCTATAGACAAAAAAATTCAGTCATGCCATTTTGTGTTGTGGACTATGGTGTGTCGGCTATCAGGAATATATCTAACAGTAGTTGTATTCTTCCTACATATCAGATTCCAGACTCTGAGACACCCAAGAATGGTAACCTCTCGTTGTTTTGAATTTCATATTTAAACTTAATTGATGTGTTATTGAAAGGTTCATTTTCTCAATATAGTACCCAAGGATAACGCAACAAGCCTAAGGACAAGAAAGTTTAGACCTGCCATTTTGTGTTGTGGATAGTGGTGTGAGCTATGATCATAACTTTAGATACTGATATTCCTCCTCGAGATGTCACTATTATTTTAAGAACGGTTATTCCCAGTTGTTTTTAATTTCATATGTTAACTTTATATTTGGGGTTTTGTTCTCTAATTTAGATTTATTTTCGTCAAAAATCAGAAATATATCATCTACATATCAGATTCAAGTCCTTTAAAAGTAATCTGAGTCTAAGTTGAAGGGGTTATATTTTTTAGGAGTGAATAATTCTTGGGAAAAAATGTTTTTGGCTTTCTACTACTCCATCTTGAAACAAAAAATGTGGGAATCTTCCAAAAAACGGAAGGAAGCAATAATTTAAAAAAATAACTCTAAACATAGATGTGTGAATCATGCAAAGAAGTTACTTTCAGACACAAAATGGAGGAAATAGCCCTTCTGAAACAGCTACTTTTATATATACATTGAATTACACGAAAGAAAAAAATTCTTTCGAAACAAATACTTTTATATGAACACTGAATTATAAAAAAAACACTTTTTTCTATTCAGTTTGTATTCCAAACATTCATTATAGAAATGTGAAACCACCGTAGTGGTTTTATATTGCCGTAGCTTATGCTGTATTAAAAATTTGTTGTTGAACTGAAAGAAATCATTTTTACAGCCAATATCTGATTTCCAGTGTCGCTCAACACGCCTTGGAGAACGACACTAAATTTTCAGATGCTTTTTCTCTTCAGGAAATAGCAAAATGTGACATGGGAACTATGAACAGTGACAAATATCTCATTCCAAATAGCCCATTGTTTACCTTTTCCTAAATCATCTTGTTGAATTTCTACCCTAAATCATTGATATATGTTGAATATGAAGAGAGACCAGAATTGGAGTTAGGAGTTGGTGTGGCAGTACTGGTGTTTGGGAACATTACTTGTTTCGAATTCATTCTATGCCAGAGGTTCCGTTTATGCCTTGCATTCAAGAGGGAATTAATATCGATGAAGTCTGACTACCTGAACTAAATTTCTCTAGTAGAATGAGGTCATTCAATTCGACCAATCAAATCGGAGCCATGCCCACCACCAATGGAGCAAAACCTGAGACGAAAAAGTTGAATGTTGTATATGCTCTGAGGACAACCCGATTACTTCATCCATTGCCTCATCCCCTTTCATTCTGTCCACCACAGTACTAGACGAAACCTCCTACATACAAACTGCAGAACACGGACAACAAAAATAGGTGAGCCAAATAGATTTGGCTCACTTACTTTTTGTAAACATTTTCACTCATGAAAAAAGTTATCAACACGTTGTCATGACATCTAGAAAGGTGTTTGGTTATCATCACAAATGAAAGATGTGGCATAGTCTCAAGTCCTTCTTCAATATCAAAATACCGTTGAGCGGAATTCCATTCATGAAACTCAATTTTTGGCGTCATAATTGACATTCACCTCATGATCTCATCATATTGAACGGGATCAGGCTTCGAAATAATCGCGTTAGGAAGTAATTAAGGCAATACAAGTAAGAGAGTATGATAGCACTTGAAGCAGAAGCGCGAGAGAAAATTCTCCGCTCTCGGTAATCAGAGAAGCGTAATCCGCTCGGCTGACGAGAGGGAAAAGAATTTCCAGTATTTCTGATAGCATTTCGAATATTTCAGTTCATAGCCCGGTTCTCAATGGAACATTCGCGATTCAAAAACAAACATGCTGAAATTGAGATCGGAATTTCTCTAATGGAATGGAACACAAGGAGACTGAGTGGGTGAACAGCCCCTTCAAGATGGAGTTCGCGGTGACGAGGGCAGTTTAAACCGATTGTGCTCTTCGAAGTTCTTTCGAAAGTTGATGACAGTAGGTATTGACGAAGGTAGCGCTACTATAGAATTTCACACCGAATGAATTTATTCAATTGACACTTTATTGTGAGATTACTACTTGAAATTTTTCAAAGCCGCAACACGTGTTTCACCATACAACACATTTTTAGGTGTGTTCATACTCAACTGAAGAAAATATTATATTAATATACAGTGTCACACAGAGAGTTCGCGACATATGAAAGTTTTTTATTAATAGATATAAAAAAATTGACTTTGCAGTTAGTTTGTGCTTGAAAAATGAGCAAAAACAGTCTCTTTCCTTTTGTCATGTGCTACTCTAAACCTGTCAGATTTGTCATTTTTTCGAAAATCCTCAAAAATCAGTGTTTTGGAAATTCTGAAAAATGCCAAATGAAAAGTTGCTCATTTTTCAATATCATACCCTTGCTCAACATTTGGACTCTGTAACTGTAACTTCGACTTTTTTTTCAATTTTTTGAATTTTTCGAATTTTTGGCTCAGTAGGCTTTGAAACAAGTTTTTGTTTTTTTGGTTAATGGTTTAATGAATCGAGTTATTTTGTATACAGATTTTCGTACATTTATAATTCACGAATAAGTTTCATATACAATGTTATTCACACAAGACAAAAAGGAAATCATTCTTTTGTGTGGTGAGAATGTGCCATATCGAGATGTTGCTTGTATTTTCAAACACCGGCATCCAGGAAGAAATATTCACTTCAGTACCGTGGAAAGGATACTGGAAACATTCAAAGAAACTGGCTCTGTGGACAGTCGTTGCAAGACACCAGCTAATCCAATAAAGTATAATGAGGAAGAACAACTCAATGTTTGTTTGAGCGTTGTTGAAATCGAAAAAACTAATATTGAGAGTATTAGTGAAGATACAGGGGTTGGCAGAGAAATTGTGAGAAGAATTTTGCACTAAAATAAATTTCATCCCTATAAGCCATAGTTCATGCACACTCTTGAAGATAGATATTTCGATATACGAGTAGGATTTTCATTTTGGCTCCAAGTTGAGAGAGAAAATGATATCCCATTTCCCTAAGGATTTTATAGACAGATGAGGCAACTTTCACGTCGAACGGAATAGTTAGTTTCCAAAATTGTTGCTGGTCCAACAGTAATCCAATTTTTGTAATAGAATGCCGTAACCAATATTCATTCAAAACAAATGTGTGGTGTGGGTTATTACATAACCAAATAATTGGACCATTTTTTTAGAGAAAATTTGAACGCATACATGCACAGAAGTTTCATGATGATTCAGTTGTCTGAAGTTTTGGATAATATGCCTCTCTGAGTTTTAGACGAAATTTGCGATACCAACTTGACGGGGCACCGCTTCACCAAACGGTAGAAGTGAACAATGTCTCAGTCAGATGTTTAGGGGCTGGGTGATAGGACGAGATTGGAAATATTATTGGCCACCAAGATCACTGGAGTCATCTCTGATTTACTTTTTTCTATGGGGTTATCTGAAACAAAATGTGTATAGGCACAGACCATTTGCAAACCATTCGAGAGTGTTGTGTTAACATAAATCCCCTATTTATTAAAAATGCCACAAAGTCTGTGAATGAAAGGACTATAATTGAATGATTGAATGAATTCGGGTTCTTGACAAATTTATTGAGATAAATCAATTAGTGTTATGATGTTTCGTTGTGTATTTGGTTTTATGTTATTTACACATCTATTGGTGAAAATAAAGAATCTAAGATACATGAAATTAACTCAAGAAGTGTGATTATTTACACGATAACTACATCTAACAGTTCACATCCAACAGTTACACTGTTGGGTGTAAACTGCGTCAAAATATTTCGAACTCATCTGCAGCTAATGGGATACAAATCTGCTAAAAAAGGAATACGAGTGTAATAAGAATGAAGAGAAATTCGTTTATTCGATAACTGACATATTAACGTCCATACATTGGAAATCCGAATCAGTTTAATAATGGAATGAAAAAACTAGATGAACTTTGCAACAACAAAGACGAATTTCTGGAGGTGTATATTTGTTTTTCTGGTAACAGGCCAATGCGGGTATTTTCTGGGCAAGATATGACATTGAAGTCTGGTATTCATCAAAATCATGAAATTTGAATCATGTTTCGTTCGAATCGATAGAGCGTAAGAATGGAATTAAAAAATTGGAAAGAATTCGAAGTGACAGTAGAGAGTCCAAATTCAGAGCAAGGGTATGTAAATGGAAACCAAGCATTTTTTGTTCATTTTTCGAAATTTACAAAAAAATTTTTTATTTTTTGAGGATTTTCGAAAATTAAATTTTACAGGTTGAGAATAGCACATGACAAAAAAAAATGCTGTTTTTCACTCAGTTCTCAAGCACAAACTAACTGCGAAGTTGAATTTTCATCATTTCAGTTAATTAAAAAAAACTCCCATAGGGATGTCGCGAATTTTCATTATTTCACTTAATAATAAAAACTCCCATATATCGTGAACTTCATGTGTGACACTGTATATATACAATAATATTGAATGAAAACTTATAGTTGAGACTCGCTTGAAGAAGCTAATATATGGTGAAACACGTGTCACGGTTTTATGAACTGTCAAACGAAAATGTAATGTTATCAAAATACGTTTCAATGGATGTTCATCAAGTATTGGCCAGTTCCGACTCATACTGACTGAATTCGATTTTTAGCAGATGATTCAACAGAAAAGTTATAATCGACTGTATGGAAGAGAGGGGGTGTATGAACCACATAAGAAATATTCAAATATCAAGTCATTTTATACCACAGTCTTGTCCCAAACCGAGTCTTGTCCGAAACAAGTTAGTTCATTTAATATTGTTGAATGCGTATTATCTGTAGATCAATGTATCAAAATTTTCTTCAAGATGGCCGATCATGTGGACAAAATAATGGTGTTGATAATGAAGTTTCCAATGATAAGTATGCTCATCACTGAAAACTTCGTTATCAACATCATATATGCTTATCAACGAAAAGTAAAGTGACAATTATTGTTTTGACATGAGTCGATAGATAGATATACAGAGAGAATATTCATTTCCCAAATCACCAATATCACATTTTCTACAACGTATACTGACAATATTTTTGAATAACATACATTAACGAAACATCTTTATTGAGTACAGTTATTATTAAAATAAGTTCGAATCATATTTACATTACTCCCACGTTTTGGCATAGAGGTTGTTTTGGTGGAATAAGCTAAAATGATAATTGCACTGTATTATAAACTTGATCCAGGACTTAGATTTCGATCTGAAGCAACATTATTTCGACTTTTTCCCCTTTCAATTAGTATTTTCCTTAACATAATTTGAAATACAATGAGAGTCATAGAAACATGCACATAAGAATCACTTATATCAAAGCTACAATAACTCTTGGTTGGCATGGGTTCATATTGATTAGTTCTCGTATCATCAGAATGAACAAATTTCTACCACCATAATTTGATACGTTCATTTTCAACAAAAAACGTTTCTTCCTTAATACCAAAAGCGTTATTGGAATAGGTTATTCATAGGAATTCATTCAGAAAACCGAGAACGAGATTATTCGTAACCCCAATAAGTTCTAGTCATTCATTAGCGAAAATGTACGAATGGAATCGGAGATAAAATGCTACATGAAGGTAATTAATCGATAATCCCTCAGATATTCTTGATGGCTTTGCAGATTTCTTCAGTGGTTCTTAGATAGTGTCAATATCAAGTGATCATGCGAACAACAGTAGTGATATTCCCAGCCTACTAATCAAAAACTTCAGTATTGAAGATGTTTTTCATACCCTAAGAAAATTGAATTCTAAGTTTACTGCGGGACTTGATCATATTTCAGCATTCATAATTAAAGATTTTGCCCCAGCTTTGGTTGAACCACTTACTACTCTAATTAATATATGTCTGAAAACATCAACTGTGCCATCAATATGGAAAATGTCGAAAGTCTGCCCTATTTTCAAAAAAGCAGATAAAAGTGAGATAAAAAATTTCAGACCAATTTCTATCATATGTAAAGTGTTTGAGATGCTTCTTCAGAATAGAATCTACTGTCACGTCAGCAACATTATTACCCCTAATCAACACGGTTTTATGACAGGACATTCAACTATCACCAATCTTGTAACAATTACTAAATGTATTGTGGAGGGTATTGATTGATTTTTCTAAAGCGTTCGACAGACTTGACCATAGTGTCCTGCTCAACAAGCTTTCGACTTTTATCTCTAAATAGATTCATACGTCTGAACAATCAGAGGAGAAACGCTTTTCTTTGGCTCTACATATTCTGACAGTTGGTTTGGTTTCTGTTGTGTCGTACTGTTGACAGGTAGTATTTAAAATATAATTCCATATGATCCCCTTATAAACTTGAAAACACATGTGTCAAAACATCTGCAGTTAATCCGCTATACAAGGGCGGCAATCATGACGAAGTCTCAAACTTTTGTTCAATTTGTCTTATCCCCTCATTAGTGAAACTGATTGTGTAAAAATCGTTTGACTGATTTCTTGATGTCACAATATAATAAATTGCAAGCAATTTGGTTTCCAACCGAAAAATGTACCAATGACATCATATTGTCCCTTCTGAAGGAAGTCTATAACAATATTAACAATCGTGATTCAGCTGCAGCGGTGTTTTGTGATTCATTCAGAGCATTCGACTGTGCAAATCATGAAATACTACTCAGAAAATTGTATCATTATGGCATTGATGGAATAACAAATGAGTGGTTTGAATCATACCTCACCGGTAGAAGGAAAATAGTAAAAATACCTAGTTCATTATCAACTGCAGCTAGTATAAACAGTGGAGTCCCTCAGGGGTCTATTCTTGGTTCCGTTATCTTTCTTTTTTATATAAATGATCTGACATCATTGAAAGTAAAAATACCTCAGATTTCCACAAGGTTATATCTTCAGATATCAGAATTATCAAGGACTGGTGCGATACTAATCTCTTATCTTTGAATATTAGCAAAACTAATTTGATATCTTTTTAAAGTTCTATTGATAACTTTCCAATTACTTTTAATGACAGTGTTATCGAGAATAAATTGAGCACCAAATTCCTGAGTATTATCATAGAAAACGAATTGAGGTTTGAAAACCACATTAAAACACTTACAAAAAAATTCTTCGGGTTGCTTTGCGGTAAGAATAACTTCTAGAGAATTGGGATATTCTGCAGCTAAATCTGTCCACTATTCACTAGTAGACTCACACTGGAGATACGGAATTCCGTTCTGAGGGGTTCCAGAACCCATATGAATTATGTGTTTGTACTTCAAAAAAGAACGATACGTTATCTCTTCAAAAAAACAAGACTCCTGTAGGCCTATATTCAATGCAAATAATATTTTGACAGTTTATACCATTTTCATATTAGAAACGGCTTGTTTGATAAACTCTGACTATTCCACTCGTCACAATGACGATTTCAGACTGCTTATACCCACCTCGACACTTACCAAACGCTCACTAATTTACAATGACCTAATAACGTTAAATGTATAGAAAACCACTCAGAATTTAGAAAAGCAATAAAAGTTTCATTTTTTCTGATGGATTCGGTCGTTACTTGATGAAAATCCACAGTAATTTCATAAACTACACCTTACGATTTGATCCCCAAAAACTTTATTCAAACAATATATCACGACATATTTCGCTATCACAGTAGAGTTTTATTCTCTCAACGCACTTTTGAAAAAGCTACTGTGACAGCGAAACATGTAGTGATATATTGTTTGAATAAAATTTGTGGAGATCAAATCGTAAGGTGTAGTTTATGAAATCAAAGTTT
>WOGR01008482.1:0-11821 GCA_015342045.1 Leptinotarsa lineolata | reverse complement strand
ATATAGCATATACCGTAAAACGTACTATACCTTATTATTTTGTCATAATAATAGTAATGATTTCAAAAACAATCTCCCTTTTACGTTTTGAAACCTACCAAGGTTAGTTAAGTATAAAGAAGAAAAAAATTTTCATTCAAGGACAAAACATGGTTAAAAATTAGGAATTTTAGGAAACGAAATTCAAATGTAAAGAATGCATTTATAGCATCAGTATGTATAAAAAGGTTCGACATAATTTTCCGAGAAAAAAATGATTCAAATGAAAACAAAATTTACAATACTTCCATGGAACAGATGTTTTAAACTCTGCAACAGATATATTGGTTAAAAAGAAATGAAGCTAATTTTTTCAAATTGATTTATTCAAAAAAATTTTTATAAATACCAATTGAAAATCTGCATTTAAAAAAAGGAAAAAATATTTACAGAAGAACTTGAGTTGATTCAAAAATACATATCAAAGTTCAATTCAAAAAGAATACCTTAACAGATGTAAAAAAAGAATTAAGTTATTGAATGTAAAATATATACAAACAAAAATATACATGGCAATGAGTTTGAAGTTGTAACGAAATAACTCAAAAATGAACTTTTAATAATAGACTGAAGTATACTCGAAATCATATTCGAAAATATAATAATTTTGAAAAATTTCCAGATACATCAAAAATTTTAACAGGCGTCTCCTAATCAATTGTTAAAAACGAAAAAATTTGCCGGAGCGCTGTAATTTGACAAAAATAACCAGCTTTAAAATACAGCACATGAAAATAAATGATAAAAAGTGTTTGTAATATTTGTGACGTAAAAACAGGACATATTAAAATTACTAAACAATTCAAAAACATTGAAAACTATAAAGGAAAATGATTTACTGAAAACCCACCTAAAATGAGTTGTTCAGGATAATATGACACCAGACTGGAAATAAACCAAACACAAAGGATTGAAACAAAATATTACACAAAATAACGGAACCATTTCAATAGAGTAATGAAAAATTGGTTGAAAAACACACTCGAACTCTATGCGAGAATATAAATTAAATTTCAATTGATATTTTGTCACATTTCATGAAAAAAGTTCATATAAATGAATGCTGTAATTTGAAACTGTTTTTAGAGAAACGAGGTGTCTAAGTTTCAATAGAAAATTGTTTTCTAATCACTCTGAAAACTTTTAGCCTTCTTCTCCATTTTAGAAATCTGACCATTTCAAGAATTACCTTCATATGAATTGTTATTTAAAATAACACTCCTTGTATTCACGCTGTAACGAAACGTAGAAGAAATTCAAAGAAAATCAAAGTAAATCCTACTTTCCACACCACAAACCGTTATTTGCAGTGTTTCGTAAACTTACCTACTAATGTTGTTTATTTAAATTTGAATATGAAAATATTTATGTGGGTTCCGTTTCTTCCACTTCCAATAAAAGTTGTCGAATCTATGTAAATGTAAATAAATTATTATTATAGCATCTGCCCAAACATATGTATCTAATTTGATTGTTCTACTAAAATAATAATAAATTATAAAAATATTTGCGTTGAGGTAAAAAATGTATGTTTCTGAAAATGTCAACAAAGCCAACAAATTCATTTCAATGGCTCTCTTCCTGGTATCCAACGTCGCCCTTTTCAACGGACGCCACTGTAGACAACACTTTCAAATCACGGTCTACTCACCGTTATTTCCGATGCATTCCTCCTCGATGCATTCTATGTATTTCTATACTTCCCAAACATGAGCTGATACGTGTGATAGCTGAAACTGAAAGCTGTTTGTACCTAAAATTTAAAGCATTTCGATGTTGTAGGAGGGGTTTCGTCGCGGATTATGTTCAGGGGCGTAGTTCGGAATTTTTTTCAACGGAGGTTATAGAAAAATGGATGATTCGACTATTTCGCTATGGTAGAGATAGTACAAAAAGAAATTGAATCTAGGTCTAATGAAATCACTTCGGTTAGTTTGTTTTTCAGTATTTTGCCTACGGTTTTTGTTATTACTAATTATGATTTCTGAACAGAATACGGGAAACTTTGCATTTTTTACCGAAAAAAATACGACAAAATTCCGAGTTAAAAGTTCATAGTCGAAATTTCTTTCATTTTTTCAAAAAATATTGAGACTTTTTTACCCTTTTTAAAAAAATTATTCAATAAACCGAAAATAACTTATTTGTTTGCCCACTACTAAAGAAAGAAGTTGATCACAAATGATAAATTTCAATTATTTTTTATGAATTTTGAATTTTTTGTGTTGTTTATCATTGAGAAAAATATTAATATTCCGATATTGTAATCGTTGACAATTTGTTGGATTCCCATTAGAAGTTTGAGGTGAAACAATGAAATTATCAAAAAAAAAGTTTTTATATATGTAAGTCTATTGTATTCTCAATATATAGGGTGTCGAGTAGTAAGCAAGGCATGTTGCTTTTATTATTTGGAACTGGATCAAAAACATGTACGCCTTCGACAATAATGCCAGTTAACAGAAAGTTTTTCAAAGGACAGATATTGTGGAATTCAAAGTTAAAAAGTATTGCTATCTTCATTTATAGTATTTCACAGATTTCAAAATGGTTGTATATTTTTAAAAAAAACTTCAGATGATTCGAATATAGAGAACTTTGTTATACGATACGCTTCTACAGGATACCCTGTACACCAATTCGAAAAAGCCCAATACATTGATAAATCTTTCATGTGAAACATTTTTTGATAACTACCCTCATTCACTTCAAACTTCTAATGTAAGAAGTAGATAGAATTTTGCTGTTATTTATTAATTGAGTAATATTTTCAAATTTCAATGAGTCTTCTGCAAAACAGAAGATTCAACCCCAGTCACAGAAGCAAAAAAAGGCAAAAGGTGCCCTTTTTTCATAACCTTCACTTTCTCATGGAAGATGACAAGAATTCTGAAAATAGTTTGAGAAATGTCAAGGATTTTTTGAAATCAATCTCTCTACAACCGACATTTCTGTCAAATCATCCATTTTTGTTGCACATTTCTCACAAAATGACGCACCAAATTCTCGACCGACCTCCCGCCTATAATATAAGTTTAATTAGTTCGCAAGTAATTTACTCTTAAGAGTGTAAGTCTGTGCATGTGTCGCGTCTACCCGGGGTGGCCTTTTGCGGAATTTTGCCAATTTCTAATTAAAAGTCCCGCCTCAGCGATATCGACGATGGCGAGTTATTAAAAGTGACTTCGAATGTAGTCGATGGCGTTCAATTTCCATACTAATTAGTCGTCCGTATTTTCTTTTCGTAATTATTCCCGATTAATTTGTTTGTTACGCGTTTTTCGTCGGGTAGTGCAGCGTCTCGAGATGAAAATAACGAGAGCGGAGGGTAAAGTAGGTCATATCTACCGAAGAGTGTTTGGATATCCTTTGCTAAGGAAAATAAATTAATTTGTTTCACGTCTTCGGTTGCTCAAGAGAAATAATTTACTGGGGTGTTTAGAATAACGTCCTAGGAAGGACTAAAATAACAGTGTGATATCCTTTATAAATATTGACAATGCGATACAAACGGGTTTGAACCACCATTATGTAGTTTCCTCGTTAAATGTGATTGTGTAATCGAAAACACACTATTACGAGTATTATTTTTTGTTTCGGTCGTTTTAGTCCAGTAAAAAACAACTTTTGTGTTTCAGTTCCTACAGTTTATTCTACATAAATGTCACTGAGCTATATTCGATTTTTTATTTTTCAAAATCTGAAGATTTTTTATAGATTGGCCTGATTGTTTTATTGCTATAGTACTTCTTTCATCGTTTCTTGGAAATACCTCAGATGTTTTGATATCCATAAATCAGTAGTAATGAATCCACAACCCCCCAAACTATTTTTTCAAAAAAGGCCATAAAGCATAACATTTTTCTAAATTACCATCAATCAACATTATCATTTCACTAAAAAAAATATTTACAGTATACAATCTATTACAAGAACTTGTTAATCTAATAGACACACAGGAAGTAGTTGACTTACTTCTGATGTGTTTGGCTAACTTCCAGATATTTTCATGGATAATTTAGAACTGAATACCCACAGTAATCTATTGATGGCATATTGCAGTAGAAACCTTGGCGTATCAAAATACTTTGTTTTCCTAGTTTCAAGGGGGTTGAAGTCACACACATCGGCCTTTGAAAGACATTCTCAAATTTCCTGAACAATAAATAAATCTAGTTGTAGAACGAATTGAAACTCTTATGTAGGACAGACTGAAAGAACTTTTCCTAAACGGATCAAAGAATCGTAGACCTGGGATCTTCTTAAGCGCTGAATCATTTGCGAAATAGCCAAGAAGATGAGGCTAAACTGGCTCTTCAAATGTGTGATGTATCATATTTCACAATTTGAATTTAGGTTAGGTTTAATTAGGTAACTACATAATGGTGGATTAATATCACCAGTATTTCATTGGTTATATTTTGGAGGGAACTTCATGCTAAGTTCAGAAATGTGAGTTTTTATATGATGTTGGTCATTTGCATCCAAAATTGGTTGATATCGTCAATCTTATCATGAATGAAAGATTTTTTGCTCTTTTGAGATATCTGAATGTTAAACGTGGTTCATAACTTCTATTTGATATTTTTAGTCAGCATGCTTTTTGTTTTAAATTTTCCACCAGTCATTTCTGTTAATTTTCTCCTGTCGGGCTCATTAACATCGCCCTAATTGGGTTTAGTGCTTATCCCAGTGTCAGAAAAAAAGCCGTTCATTTTTCTCAATCACGACTTTAATGCGTACTTCGGTGGTTAATATTGCTCTTGGGGTGTAATTTGTTATCCTAATGTTTATGTTGTGTATACATTGTCAAAGTTGTCATAAAAATTTAGTATGATTAATATTTGTGGAAAACTTTTTAAGTTAATTTGCCATGCAAAAATTAATAAAATCGTGAGAAAGATCGAATGAACCAGAGGGTGAAGATTTAGTTTCAAGAAATCCGCAAAATATGAAACTAGCAATATTAGAACGAATACCAATAAGAAATTCTAAAATGGTAAAATAAAAATTATCGAATGTAATGCAATAAATTAACAATGAAATATGACAAAATTGAAGTGAAGAAGTTGCCAAGCGATAATGATCTGATAGAATGATGATTAATTAATTCAACAATTTGAGGAAATTGTAATTTATACATGCAACTTTAGAACAATTTTTTGCTAATTATTAATTGAAGCCTCAACAGTAACGATAATCATAATGTTCACAAAAAAACATATTTTGATTTCAGTAACAATATTTCCCAATTGTCCAGAATATTTTTTCAAAATTTTCAATAAAATTTTCACCAAGTGTATATTTTGAAATAAAAAATTTCCAAATGAAATTTTACGAGAAACTTATTGAATGATGAAGCAATTTTAAGAATTTATTAGGTAGTATATGAAGTATTGTTGTAAAATTGGGAACATTAAATAAATTATAGAGATCAAATGAATTATTATAAAATATTGCGAAATTGAAAAATCAATGTCATTCTCGATTTGTTGCAAAAACGTTCCAATATGTTGAAGAGTACCGTTAAGTTCGCATATAAATGTTCTACAAAAGCTTCAATAAATTTGTAAGTTGAAAACAACATTTTTCGTTTTTATTTTTAAATACTCAATTCATGGGTTTGTTTGTTTGAACGTGGTTGCCAATATTTCATGGTAAATTTTATTAGTTCTGTTTAATACGGTTCGAAATCTATAAAAGAACAAATAAAATTAGAATAAATAGCTGAAATATCAATTATATACAAACAATAAAATGTGAAATGAAAATACAATGAAACGAATAAAATATTCAAGATACAAAATGAAAACGATCACAGAGAAAAAAAAGAGATGAAAAAATGAAGAAAAGAATAAAAAAGAGCAAAAATTTGCTTATTTATTCTTTTTTCCTAAACCACAGAGTAAAAAAATTAATTAAATAAAAAAAAATAATATAAACAAGCAAAATTGAAAAAGAAATTTAAAAAAGGTTCAGAACCAAGTAACTTGGTTTAAAATCTTTTTAAATTTCTTTTTTGAATTTGCCTATTTATATTTTTATTCTTTTCGTTTGAAGATGACCACATAGTGAAGAAATGAATAAAAGAAAAAAGAGTGAAAATATAAATAAGCAAAATAAAGGTACTTGGTTTGAATTCGTTTTTAATTTCTTTTTTAATCTTTGCCTATTTTTCACTTTCATTCATTTTTTACTCTCTGGTCATTTTCATTTTGTATCTTGATTATTTTATTCGTTTTATTGTATTTTCATTTTGCATTTCATTGCTCAATACACTTGATATTTTAGCTATTCATTCTAATTTTATTTGTTCTTTCATAGATTTCGAATCATATTAGAATCATATCAAACAATAGAATTCCGAACTGATGAAATTCTTTATTTCCTGCTTGAGGAAGCTCCTGTACAGCAACATACGTGAGGCGCTTTCATATTCAATTTGCATAAAAAACATCCAGTGTTCCCAAAGGAATGAATTTCTGAGTAAATAACCATGCATCTCTCATCCCATTTCTCCTACGTATTTATATAAATCATCATCACGGATCAATCAAAAGATAATCACTTGCCAAACATTTCACTCCGGCGAAATACCCTGCATTCGCTGGAACGTAATTCCTGGGATGTCATTGATGGGATAGGGATTTTTCTCGAAAGAAAATCCTCGAAAGAAACGAGAAGAAACGTCCATTCGTATGAGGGTGACAACTTCGAGGTCCGCAAACATAGAAAAATCGTCCCCAAAGGCAAAATTTCACTTCACGCCCGATGACCTCACCGTCCGTGACTTTTTGATCCCCTCCCGGTTGACCATCTGATTCATCGCACAGGCAGGAATGGCAAACACCCTCCCACACGAATTTTATCAGCCCCTGCTAGACTAATTTATATGAATTCGATTGCAGCAGGACGTTGCACCTATAAATTTGAGTTACGCGGTGGTTCAAAAAGTAGGCGACGTCAATTCTACAGTGTGAATGCAAAGTATGGAATAAATTCGGTATTTCTAAAATCAAAGTTCGTTTTACCAAAATCTGAAACACGTCGATTTTTAATTTCAGTATTCTACATTTTACAACAAAATTTCATTACACAGGGTGATCATATTAATATGATGACGGCATCGGTAATTTTTTTAAATGCAACGCCCTGTATATGGTATCAGTTTAAGATAATCCGTAATGAGCTGATTCCGAAAAGGTATAATACTTGGGGTCAAACGGACAGAATTTGAAAGATGTGTACTTAGAAAATAAATTTTCTTGATATCTGATAAAAGTAGAAATTAATTATTTTTATTTTATTTTTTTCAATTGATAATTCAACAATGGGAAAGTAATCCAGGAATAAATACATGACTTTATTTTAAATGATCGAACTGTCGATCTATTTCTGTTTTCCTTAGTTTTGCGTTGACACTAGCGCTACCTGGTGGCAGTGGCTTCTCAAGTTATTCCAACGGAGTAAATATTACAGACGGATCCTGTTTCTAGGTTGTGACTCCAGTATTTCAACCCCAAAACCAAATTTCTATGATTCATAAACTATAATGCTAAACTTAATGACCACAAGAAAGTCATGACACCAGAAATGGATCAACTCTTCTAGTCAAGACCCCTATTGCACCCAAAAACTATTTATGAAAATTTTGATTCAAACCGAACAAATATAAGAACTGAAAAAAGACAGACATCTTTATAATGAGAGGAAAATTTTCAGATGACCAAACGAAAAATGTTGTATACAATCTGTTTTGTATTGCGAATATCAAGTATTGCATTATTATTTTCAATCAAATTTTATTGTTATATTAATATTTCAATAGAGTATTTTTTAATATTGATTCCAATTTTTGTTCATCATATTTAAGAATTTTATTCTGGCAATTTACTTACCTACTATTTTCATTATTAACCAATTATTTGAACTGAAATAGAAGGGTTTCTTACTCAATGAATGAAAGCACCAACTTTTAATCTCTGTAATCAATAAATATCTATCATTTTTCGATTTTTTCCATTTTTTTCGTTAGTTCACATTTATCAAACTTACGTTTACATTTGATTATCTTATTTTTCACAATTTTCAATGTTTCTGAAATGTTTTTGTAGCAATCTTACAAACCGAAGTTTATATCATCAAGAATCAATTACATTAGTATATTTAATATTATACATGTTATCTTACTCGAACTTGTTATCACTGCATATTTTAAAGTTTTTCTTCATATAAGAATTTTCAATATAGTCATTATTCATGATGTGTAGGCTTTGTTAGCCGTGGTATGCCGGTTTTCATTCTGACGTTTCGTCTGCTACTGCGGCAGACATTATCAAGGCAAGATAGATCACTTCAACCGTTGCCACATCGTCTTTGATAATGTCTGCCGTAGTAGCAGACGAAACGTCAGGTATAAAAACCTACAGACCACGGCTAATAAACCCGGAAACATCGGGCAATTCGATAGTCATTATTGAATTTGAAAATCGTATTGAAATATTTTGATAATGAACATGAACGAACCTGGGATGCGTTGCAACGCATTAATATTTATGAATCAAATAAAAGTAGAAATGACCTTCAATGATCAGAAGTAATAGTTTAAAAAAATTGGCCAAAAATGTATTTATTTGTGTTTCCAGAGGAGTTTTTTTTCAATCTGACATTATAAAAACAGAAAAATCTTCCATTCATGTATACCGAAAAACATCTCGATGGCGATACCAAACAATTTTGAAAATTCTGCACTAATTTTTGTTAGAAAACAAAGTAACTACCAAAACCCCCGAAAAAATATCTAAACCAAAACGTCGATAATATCCATCTATTATTTCGCGAATCATACGTAATAAAAATAAACGCTAATAATTATTTGGGCCACCTTGTAGGTCACTGTCTACGTGTCAAGAGTGCGTGTACATATGCTAGCGTGGGTGTGAGTATATGCCTGGGTGTGTGTGTGTGTGTGTTATGTATTTGTCATACTTTTTGTATTTATAGGTGTCAGAGTAATATATAATTAACAATAACAATTTTATACATGCTGGAGACGAATGCTCGTATATTTTGTTTGACGTTACCAAATGGTTTTTAGATTCGCTTCCCTGTTGTATATAGTACCAGATAATTAATTTTTTACTTGAGGTGAATAAGGAATTGATTTCTTATTGTTATTTATTGTTTTGATTTTATTATGAGATTTTATGCTTCCGAGCTTTTTTTTTTCAAGTGATAACATTCGGTAACAAAACCCACTTTTTTGTAACACAACAATATAGATTCTTAACAAACTTGGGCGTCTTTCGCCCTGTAATGAGAGAAATGCTTTGGTTCAGTACTGAACCGCTGCCTAAGAGAGTTCTATGAAATTTTATATACTTTTGAAACTGTTCCTACACCAAAATCTAGGTTGAAACCTCACAGAGATATGCAAACATTTTGAGACTCTAATTTGCAGATGTTAATTTACATTTTCATTAGTTGTACATTTTTTGAAATGTTGATGAGTGGCTAAAAATTACCATATTGATAACTACTAATGAATAGTGATATAATCGTGATGTTAATATAACATAAGTGTGAGGTGATACCAACAAATATGTTTCAAAACATTTGAATACATTTGACTTTTTTCTTCGAATGAAATAAGGTTGTAGCTACCTCCATAGGCGTAGCTAGTGAGAGGAAACATGTTATGAAAATATATTATTGTTTTATTATTATGATCTTGAAAATAGTTCATTATAATATCTGTATGAATTCATGTGAACAGTAAATAACATTATTCTACAAAACTACGAAGCAAAAAGGTACAAAAATAAATATCAAAAAACTAAACAGTGGATTACAAAGAGGAAATCTTGTTTATGTTTTTAAATTTCAAAACCACCACTTTGGTTTCCAACTGGTTGCGTTGCAGTGAAAACTATAGTGAAAGACAGGCGATGAATATCGTCGGATTAAGTTCTCTGTCGGTCCCATAGATGGCGTCTTCTTGAAGGGAGATGTCATCAGCCTTAATCATTCATACATACAATTCAACAATGGTTCTCAAAAAATAGGCCTTCTTTAGTCGATTTTGTTATAATTGTATAGTCATTTTAATGTATCTGTGGATTTAGCCCCCGAGACTAGTTGTCATTTTATTTATCTGCTATTGATGATGATAATAATAATGTACTTTATTGTGCATGAAATGCATCATGATCAGAAAGTTATACAATATAGTATACAATGTCAAATGAAGTAATAACGACCACAAATAATTGTATATAATTCTAAAGCTGTATAAAAATCTTAGTAATGAAATTAATAGATTAAAACAGTGAATGTAACAGAAGGAATCTTTTCCTTCTGATACATACACCAAAAGGTTCTTCACTGCTTCTTTAAATTCAAAGAAGGGATTCTATGTCCTATTATAAATACCTACATACGTTTATTATCACTGTTTTGGCGAGAACTTTAGTATGTTTGATGGAAGCCAACCCTGTCTAAATGTTTCTTTATGATCAATACCGTACACTGGGTGACAATTTTAAAACTTACAATGGCTATATCTGAGGAACCAAATAAAATATAAGAAAACAACTTCCATAGCAGGGAGTGGGAAACAAAATAATGTAATAGCTAACTTACTCATTATGGAAAATGTTTTCAGCGATTTCCCATTTGGTTGCTCAGATACAGCCGTTATAAGTTTTTAAATTGTCACCGATAATGATTCTGCAGTTGATATTTTAAAGGATTTAAATAGCCACTTACAAGTACCGTTTTATTCAGCTTTACAGATATATCTCAAAGCCAGTGGCGGATTTACCAGCAGGCTAAGTAGGCTGGAGCCTAGGGCGGCAAATTTTAAAGAGCGGCAGATTTGGTTAATAAATGTTTTCTTTCGATTCACAAAATAAAAAAAATATTATACACACAAAATAAGAATTTCGAAAACTGGAGAGAAATTAAAATATTTAACAAAAATCGAAATATAGTCCTATATAAATATATAGTGCTAAATACTGAATATTTCAACATCTCTACATAAACAATTGCTGAACGCTTCAAAATTTAGTTATTTTTCATATTTTCTCCATTGATAATTGCTATAATTTTTTGTCAGTGTACCTAATAATTATGATACAATATCGATGGTTTAATCATGATTGCTGCAGCAAATTTACAAACTGTCAAATTCAATTCCAAAAAGTTATTTCTTTATGCGTAAAAATACCGACTAGAATTGACAAATTTTTATTAAATAAAAAACTAGTTCAATATCTTTTAGAGATATAGTCTTTTGGTTTGAATTAATCGAATAACTGATATTTGGACGACTGCGACTTGGCAATAAAAACATTTCCTTCACATAACATGAAGTCATACAATTGGCTGATTAGAAAATTTATTCATTTCATCAGTTAATTATTTTATTTGTCTTAAGAAAAATGTTGGAAAACCCAAATTAGCATGCATCAGTGTTCATGTCGTACACGAATTATTTAAATTGGATATTTACATTAGTAACATTTTTAACTTTTTCACAAAGCCATCTTTTTAAAAAACTGCCAATCGAAATGAATTATTTATAATAAGATGAAACAATACTAAGCGGCAATTTTTTATTCAACGGCTTCTCTCCAGTTAAATGAGTATGGGGCATTCCACGCCAAATCGACCACCTTTTACCCAGACCCTTTTTGATTTAGCTGAAACTTTTTTATATCTATCAAAAATGCTTTTCAAAATTTTTTCAAATTTTTTTACCCGACCAAAAAAAAGTTAC
>WOGR01008481.1:0-11821 GCA_015342045.1 Leptinotarsa lineolata | reverse complement strand
AGTAATTTGACAATATCCGCCCTTGATCCCCATTCCTGTGTCTGCGCATTTTGCTAATTCCACAAAATGGACTCAAGCGGAGTGTATCAGACTATTGGTTGACACTGAAACTGTCATTTGCATTTTGAGAATGACAGCCGACTTAATGCTTTCAACTATAAACTAAGATCTGCCTTATAGTCCTAATCCCGAATACTCACCAATGGACCAAAAACACATTCAAGTTCTGGTGCACGTATATACAGTCGCGGACCCAGGATGGAGATATCAAATGTCTAAGGACCTAAGCGACAATATTTCAAGCGGAAATCTACGCCATTGATTTGTGAAATAAAGAGTTGGCAGAAGCCAGCCACAAAAAATTAATAAAAGTATTCTCGAACAACCAGGCGGCTTTGGACGCACTTGACTATCTCATCGAGCAATGTCAAAGTTAGTAGTGAACTGACAAAAAATTCCCTCCAATGGGAAAACTCAACAAGTTTTCTAAAAGACAGTATCTAACTAATTTGTCGGACGACAGTGCGTGCCGTCTTTGTATGGAATATGATGAAATAGCAAATCACATACTATGTGCCTGCCCCACCGTGGACCAAATCAAGTTTTCAGAGTTTGAAAGTTTCACTTTTGCCATCTGACCTGAAAGATCACTCGCCAATTAAGGTAATCGGCTTCATTAAGTACCTGTGCTTATTTGGCCACAAAATACTTTACCCACCTACCAACCTATCTTCTTTCCTACATAATCTGTGTTTATATTTTCATATTTTTCTATTAGAGTTGTACCATTATCTGTGAGAAATACCAGACTGTACCTCTTTGAGGTTTCTCGTTTTACTAATCTAACTCTGTTAGAGGTTCGAAAATGTGTTTTTATTGGCAACAATAAGAACAAGCACATACATTTTTCTTTACCAGATCATCTCTTGTGGCAATTACAAAAATATATCACATCGTCTCAATCATTTTTCTTTACATTCACGTCAATAATGCTATCTTTCTTTCTAGATATAAAATGCTGGTTCATGTCCGAACGCACACCAACGAAAAGCCTCATAAATGCTTTCAGTGCGATAAATCTTTCTCGAGAGCCGAGAACCTGAAAATTCACACCAGATCCCACAGTGGTGAGAAACCTTACGCCTGCACTGTCCCGGGCTGCAACAAAGCCTACTCCAATTCTAGTGATAGATTCAAGCACACCAGAACCCACCAAGTTGAAAAGCCATACCAGTGCAAAGTTCCAGGTTGTCCCAAGAAATACACAGACCCCAGCAGCTTGAGAAAGCACACAAAGACTTTCAGGCATTTTGTAGTTGAAAAAACATTAGTAGATAATAATCTACAAAACTCCGAAGTAAGAGGAAATGAAATAATGCCAACACAACCGATTTACCGAGAAAATGTCATAAGACATCCATGCGGTTGCAGCAAAGGATGCAGTGTCAGCAGTTGCAATAGTCATACCGATATTCTGAGAATTGAGGCCCTCATCAATATCAGAAATGAGGAAAAAAGTCTGAGTACCTGGAACAGATATATCGAACCTTATTTTGATGATTGCTCCCGTGATTTCAGCTATTATGAAGAAAGCATTCAAGTTGATGTGCCATTAGATCTGAGTGTACATAGAAACAACTTTTGAGTAGCCGAGTGGCCAAAATGTTTTCTTGGATATAAAACTTGTAGCAAGTTCCTTATGAGAAATATCACTAATGAAACTAGTGATACAGAACTGGTACGATCTGGAATCAGAAAGGTCAATCATTATGCATAATGAGACTTTTTGTATTGAAAAACCCAAAGTTAAGGGTATAATTTGATTGATGTGTCTACTTACCAGCAACAGTGTGGAGTGATTCTTTTCAATGACCAGTTATGCAACTGTGAAAATCTTTATTTGAGAGTTGAACCTATAGTATAGGTGTTGAGAGTGGAGATTAAATAATGTGATGTTATGTATTTGTAAAATATAAGTTTAAATTATTGTATATTTTAGTTTTTTTCCACCCTTTGAAAAATATACCACACATTTCTTATAGAATAAAATGATTCCACTCTTGAATTCTAAAATATGTAATTGTGGAAGTAGATAAAAACTATATCTGGAGGAAATTGGCGAATTTGGTACCTACCTACATTTTCAAATGATAGTCGACAATCAAATCAAATTTCAGCGAATCAAAGAAAAACATGTAAAATTACAATTTCAAATCCAAATTTTGAGTTCGGCCATTAACTACAGTGAACGATGTCCATTCTCTCAACTAACATAAAATTGTTCAAAATTGTATGCTGGGTCATTAAAATTTATGGCCACTATTGTTTTCCCACTTCAATTCAACACCTAAATTGCCAATAAAAGCTGAAAGGGAGATTCAGTCAGTGAATGTATGGATTTTTTTATTTCGACTCTATAGGGTCTTCCAACAGGAACTTCCGAATTTTGACAATTGATAACCATCTTGTTGAAGCTACATCTGTCAAATTAGTTGTCATTCATACAGTCTGTTTTGCTAAATCATCATTGACGGGTATATTATTCAACAACACGTGCAAATAATAAAATTGTCTGTGAGAGTGTGCGGAAGAATCCAAGGCAGTCGATTTCGCGTCGCTCACAAGAACTGGGCCTTTCGCAGACCACAACTTAGCGAATTTTGCGTCGTGACTTGGACCTGCACCCGTACAAAATTCAACTGACCCAGAAACTGAAAGTAAACGACCATAGACAACGAAGTGTGTTCGCTAAATGGGCTCTGGAGAAGTTGGCAACTGACCCTAATTTTCGTCAAAAAATCGAATTCAGCGAACTGGGAGTTTCTAAAAGGGCGTCCGGAGACGATTGTCTGGTGGCAAAGAGCAGCAGATTTGGAGAAAATCAAGAGTCATGAACTCATTCTAACCTTACGAGTCGTCGGGATCAGATGACATTTACCTAATAATGCTATAAAAAGGACCAGAATTTCAACTTAAAAAATTGTGTATAGGTGGTCCTCAGAACAAGTTTGGCTCTGGGATATATACCAAAAACATGGAGACCACCTTCATTCTAACACTTGAGAAAATCGGACAAGATTAGGCCTTGAGACCAATCAGTCTCATGTCTTTTATATTGAAAACGTTAGAAAAATTTCTTGACAAGCATAGTAGGGACATAGCAAAAAGCAGAAACGTTTTTATTAAAATAAACTATTTATATGTCTACATTTCATGAGTACCTCTACCTTAACGGTAAAGTAGTAAAGTGACTTCTACTTCAGACAAGCGCGCCCTCACGCCCCCGCCAAAAGGAGGCGGTGGGGAACATCCCCGCGATGTTAGCAGGTTAGCCGATTGGCTCCTAGAGTACTGTATCGATACCAATATGCCTACAGGTCAGGTATGTCGACGGAAACGGCTTTATGCCGGGTCACGGGAAAAGCAGAGTATGCTCTGCAAACAACAAAAAAGCGCTTTTTGTCCAATATGTCTTCTGGACATATTCGACACAAAACCTATGCAGACGACCTAGTCATCCTTGTCCAGGGTGAATATAATAATATAGCGGAGATGCATGCAGCAGGCCGTGAATATTTTAACTGAATGTACCCATGAAGGACTGAGCATGAGTCAAACGAAATCGACCATAGTAGTATTCTCCAAGAAGACCTAAACAGAAGGCCTAGGACCTATAAAAATTCGAGGTGAAGATATAAATCTGTTGGGGAGTGATACTAGATTATAGGCTGACCTGGAACCAATATCTAGAAAGAGTTAAAAAGAAATGCGGAGGTAGCGACGATGCTGACTAGACACATCTACAATCCAGACATGATGTATTGGCTCTACACCATGGTAGTTAAACTCATGATAACATATGAATTTATGGTTTGGTGAGCAATGAAACAAACGACCGCTGTTAGCGAACTAAGCAGGGCACAAAGATTATATGGGATCGAGCAAAAAAGAAATGTCGGAAAATGTGGGGAACGATCAGCGAAGATGGTTTACCACTCTATGATATGATACAATCAGTGTTTGTCCTACAAAAAAGGGCAGTTAGATACCTATGCAAAGCTCGAATGCGTGAAGCATGTGGACCATTATTTATCAGCAAGGGCATTCTAACCCTCACCTGCATTTTCATTTTAGAGTCTGTATGTTTAATACACAAAACCCTCAATACAGTTGATACTCTAAAACCAAGCAGTCGAATGAAATATGTTACAAGGCAAATATCGGAAAATAAAATACCTCTCCGTATTCCGAAACCTACTTTGACAAAAGACTCTCTGATTTATGAAAGCAAAAAAATATATAATCACGTACCCTCCGAAATCCGAAAATTTATTACAAATTCAGAAAAATAATAAAAGAATCTCTACTCAGAAAAACATTCTATAATCTCGAGAAATTTTACAGTGAGACTCTGTTATGATTTTATTTTAGAGATGATTTTATTCTCAATATGTATTATTTATATTTTATTTGCTTTTTCAGTTAAATTTTTATGTAATTATTTTATATACCCACTCATTTTATCTATATTTGACGTGTTTATTTTTCAACTGATTAGTATAGGATTGTTCTACCTTTGTAATTTTTCTGTATATTTAAACAAAAAACACCCTTAAACATTTTTTCCTATCATGCTTTGTCAATAAGAACTCGATTTCTTGGACAATTTGGGGGTTGTGTAATATAGTTCAATTCACATTCTTTGACATATTTACTTGCTTTGCAGTACTTCCAATTTGACAGGAAATGACCCCCAGGGCACAAGATTGTCGGAGTGGGTGTCCTGAAAAAGATGGGAAAAAATTGAGCCCGCCGTGTTTTCCAGAGAAATGAATAAGTCAGGCGGCTCCCTTGCAGTAAAAAAAAACACTATGAGTTATTCAATTCTTGCTGAATTTCATAAACCCTATATTTCAGTCATTGATTTTATTTCAAATTTACTTCAAGATATACCAAGTAAATATACATCATCATTACATATTATATTATTTATCGTCAAAATATTACCTTTTCTGAAATGGATGGATTGTTTAAAAATATTTTTTGACATCTCAGGTTAATCTTTGAATAATATACATATGTATGAACTTTCATATGGGTCACCCAAAGTTGTAAGTAACAGAGATAGTAATCACATACAATATAAAATGTAGGCATCTTACAACACCAAGACAATTAATGTTGACTATTGTTACGCCCATGGCGAAGCTAACAAAAGAGAGAGCGAACGAAGAAAGAATCGTTTCTGGCATGGGTCCGACAGCATGGCGTGATGTATCGATTCGCATGTGGGTGTAGAATTGTTTTTATGAAATAAGCATGAAAATAATGCGAACATATAAGAAAATTTAAATGTGGTGTATTTGAATGGGGGCGTCTATAATTTATTATTCACTACACGGAAAACTACCTCTTTTATTATTATAAATATCTCACAAACTATTGATAACTACTATTTATGAGAAAATAAAATCATACTAACTGGAACCAAGAAAATTTAAGTGAAGAAGCAGTAGATATAGAAAGATATATCAGATGTAGATAAGTTGTTTTCTCGAAACAGGAAGTTATGGATTTCATCAAGCAGAAAATCAGACCTTAGATCATGGCAGAATGTACGTTAGTAAGTTTGCACAATAAGGTCTTTTCATGAAGCTTTAGTATCTCTTGTACTATCTAGAAAAAGATAACAAATATTTAATAAATGACTAACAATAGAGAATGACAGATGAAATACAAAAGACATAATAGAATAGAAGTGATCAATGAAACAACTGTATTGGAGAAGGTAGTAATTTTTTTCAAAAATTTCAAATTTACACTAGTGAAGCACAGATAACAGGTATGGATTTTATTGCCGAGACGCTTGAATCTGATTAAGGGTCTGTTCTACTCATATTATAGTTTGAAAGTGGTTGACAATGTTCATGGTGAATTTCATCAGTTCGGACTTCCAATTTTTTACCCATTTGAAGTTTTATCACTTATTTCATTTCAGCTCAGTTATCATATCTAGAAAGAAACAAACAAAACACGTTTTCATCATTTATTTCATCATAATATCTTACAAAAATAACCAAAGAATCAATGTGGGTAATTGTATAACTTATTCTATTCATATAATTATAAAAAGTGTCTGATGTAACTCGACTGAATAATAGTAACAAAACATTTCATTTCTCCGGTCTCCTGTATAAGAACAATCTGCTTAGTTCGCATTCTGGATCATTTGTTTCATTCCAGTGTTTATAATATTGAGAGCTTCTAAATCATTCTGGATAATATTTATCAGTTGAGTTATACCACCTTGTTCCATTTTCAACAGTTGTTTTATTTCATCTTGTGCATCAACATCTAGTTTGTAGGTATGTTGACTTTGTTTCTGACTGCTGCCGTCCATCAACTTGACGAATGCCAAAAGTTCGTTCACCTGACCCTGCCAAGTAGAAACCAGATAATTAATAATGATAGATATTTGCATTTCGAGTGTGGAAAAATTCAACATTTCAGATGAGGATCAACTTGATTTTTCAAAGGAATTTTATTTGTGTAGGTCACAGTAGAAAAACATTGATTCAAAGTGACCTAGCTGTGCAGAAAAACTATAAGTGTGTTTTAACTTTCAACATTTAGAATTACACTTCATTCTAACTATACCACTCATATTTTTACGCAAATTAATACTACGTAGAATAAGCATTTTCATTAATTTGTGTTATTGGTTTTTGCAATTATTATTATACGCTTACATTTTTTTCATAGAGATGTATGCATGTTAAATAAAATCAGGTGTTTTTTTGCTATGAAGAATGGCCCTCATTGAAAGCACCAGGGAGCAAATGGCTGATGAAAGTAACGAATATTATTGAAACATAGTGGATTAGTTAATTATCAGAACAATGAAATTTAGAGAGTGAATTTAATATGAAATGTCTTTCAAAACTGCCGATGAATTCCAGTAAGTGTTGGGCAACATGAAAGACAAGAGACAGAAAAGAAAAAGTCTGGGATATATGAAATAAGCTGTGAGAATTGCGATAAAAAATATGTGGTCAAATTAAGTGGACTGTAATAGCTCGCTACAAGAGATACGTTTCCCATATTCAATTTCATACACCAGAGAAGTCTAGTGTTGCTCAACATGCCATTGAGAACGGCCTCAGAATAAGTGAGGAATGCTTGAAATTGTTGTGACCGGTACATGAAAACAGGTTTTCAGATACCTTCGAACGTTTAGAAATCGAAAAATGTGGAATGAGATCTACGAACAGTGATAAATGTCCTGTTCCTAATAGCTTATTGTTTGCACTTGTACGTAATTACAGGTAGAAAAAAAAGTTAATACTCATTAGTCAGTATGCAAGGTAATGATTCGTCTAGATGCACATAAAAATATTAAAATGACTTGTAAGAATGATGCTGACTGGATAAGCAGAACGCGCGTCGAGAGACAGCATTTTTGTTCTGGGAAAGGTGATTTCAATAGATTCATTATACGCCTAAGGTTCCAAATTCTACTTATTAAGACGCCCTGACGGCTGAAGCCTAAATTTCAAGAGATAACTGGATATTTTGGAGCGATTCAAAAGGAGAACAGGGCTCACTAGTTTATAGTAGGATCCAAGTACAGGTAGGTACTTCTGAATGTTCTTGGCCATATTTCTTGTTGACTGTTAAATGTTCAGACTTCCATTACCTCAAAAAAGTTTTAAAAGATGTTCAAATCTTGAAGGAAAAGAATGAGTGGAGTATTAAAAATAATGGTGGAATTATTAAAAAAAAAATAATCAATGATTGTGGAATGTGAAAGGAAAACAAATTATAGTGACCTGAAAAGGTGAAATTGAAATAAGAAATAAGAAATAAAAAAGTTGATAAAAAATATAAAAAATAAGAAAAGGAGAAATGATGGTGAACTGGTGCTTGGTTAAAGATTTCCATGAAGCTTTCCACATTATTTGCAGATGATATCACTTTGCTGTGGCAGGAAAAATATCTTATAAAAACTAGCTCAAGATGTCACTGAAAACAGAAAAAACCCATCCCCTTACTATCAAATGCGAACAACTTCAAAAACTTAGTCTAAACAATAACATTCTCGAGTTAAAATTGACCTATAAATTCTTAGAATTTCACATTGATAAACTCAAATTTGAGAAGCATTTGTTTTGCTACCATGTATAACGACAGACTTCATTTTATATAGATACTATTTTAGTGAATACTTTTATATCGTTTTTAAACATAGCCCAAAAATATTTGTCGACAAGCACTCATTTTCTCAGGACAATAAAAAGCATTTCTCTCTCTCTAATCTTCGGTCAGTTACATGAGTTGAACATAAAAAAACATTTTTGTTTCTCCAAATGACTAAAATTTTACGGAGATTTAAATCAAGCCTAAATCGCTGTCACCGCTCTCAGAATGTGTTAAGGATTCTTTTGCAGTACTTTTGCATCTCCGTTAAGAAAATGTGTCATTCAACAGACTCCGACAGTCTGATGGATTTGAGTCATGACAGATGACATAGTTTTCCATACCTAATCACTATAATAACTTCGAAATTCAATAAATCCTAACATGATTCGTCTTCCTGGTAGAAATTAATGAAATCCTGCAAATATATAGAGAACATTGAATTGAGGCCTCAACAAGATGAGCGGTACAATCTCCTTACAAGCATTTAGGTCACCCTAGGTCATTAATAAAGCTAAATGTAACATCGAGACTGCTTGAAATACTTTGAAGAATTAGGAGAACTAGTGGACATGAATAGATTGACTATACTGGGACCAGAATACTCAGGAATCACATGAAACGAAGAAGCTAATGAGTGTGTCAGAAACGGATCATCAACTCCATTTATGGACTCTGAATCATTGTTGAACATTAATAGAGAAATAGAGTCAAAGAGATTTCGAGGAAGGCATCTCTCAAAAAATTTCTCTTTCATTAATACAATACTTGAATTGCTTATGACAAGACATACAGAAAAACTTGAAATAACATAAATGAATGTGTGCCATATTCAAGTAACACTATTGTGAGATTTTCACTACAGTTTTACAAAAATGCAACACGTTTTCGCTATACAATAGCTTCTTCATGGATGTTCATGAATTATCGGCCAATTCCATCACATATCTGAATATGTGCCACTTAATATTTATAGAAATTTCCGTGAAATGCATATCTTTACTAATGTTCGACACCTATAAAGATAATAATATCAAGAAATTGTAACTTGGATAAAAAACTGTTACATAAATTACCCTTAAACTGCAAATGAACATATTTGTTTGAATTATTTTAGAGCTGAATTTTCTAGAATTGAAGTAGGGAATCATTTCAAAATGCTGCAACCTTTGAAATTCACCTAATTAAACTAGTGAAATGGGCACTAAAATTTACTCAAATGAAGACTATAAAACGAACCAGGTCAGTAACTCATTTGAATATCTTAGATAAGAAAATATTACTCTATTGTATAGCGTAATAAAAATCATTTTCCATCACGGCCAGATTACTGAAGTACCGGCAATATATGAAAAGGTAACAAAAACTTCAAGCAATCAAAAACATACAATGAGAAAAGGCACATTTTTCCATCAATTCACTTGTTTTTCAGGTTTTTTTCCCCGAAATATCTAATAACTGGGTAATACATACGAGTTCTACCTGGTCTTCATTGGGCCAAGAGAAAAATTAAATAGACATTGAATATCGGTACATTGTCTGAATACTAATATATACATTATATACTTTCAATCTCATGTTAAAACAGTTATTTTACCGAAGAATGTAAACTTTCACGGCCGAAGATGACTGTGTGAAAGTTATTGTTTTTTTGGCCCTGGTCTGCAGGTTTTTATGCCTGACGTTTTGTCTACTACTGCGGTAGACATATTCATAGGCGATGTGATAAGGGTCACAGTGCTCGAGTTGGTACTCGAGTTGTTTCCGTTGTTCCCAACGCAGAAACTATGATGCTGATAGTTGTTTTGGTTATATATTATTATTAGTGGGCGTGGCTTGATTTCTCTTAATTATAGTAATAATAATATAATATTTATTGATTTCTTTTTTAAGACATCCTAATATACATACATTATTATAAAATATCCATTCACATAATTATTAATGTGTATAAGTAATTATTGACAAAGTAATAACAACAATGATGAAATAATACTGGAAAAAAATCGTTACAATGATTCCAGAATGATTTAAACATGTAGATATACATGATGCACTGTTTGGAACCTTTGGTGTAGTAATGAAGCTTAGTGGAAGAGGAAGATCCTTCCTTTCTCTTGAAGATGATCACTTGGTAATCGAAACACGTGTCGAGGTGTTAAAAATAACGGTTTGGTGTTGGGATAAAACTCCAATAAGATTCATGTAGATATACATAACAAATATATTAAAAAACAGAAATAAATCAGGGATGAGATTTTATATGGTTGACGAGTTTTTTTTTGAGTGGGAAAACATTTATTGAATCTTTCAACGAAGGTGGGAGTTTGTTATATTCATTCAAACCTTTATGAATTAAAGACTTCATCGTACTAGTCAAATCAGTTCGGAAAAGTTGAAATTTTTAGGAGCTTCTCGCTTGTGTTAAGTGGTTATGGATCTAAGATCTATATATACAGAATTCTTCTAAATAAGTGGGAAGCAAGTTATTTACTAGTTTGAAAATTAAAATCATTGCTAGCTCGTACAGTCTGTGAAACAAACAGCCACTGCAGTGTACTCAACATGTTTGATATACTGGTATACCTATTCACTTATATAATCCTCATTCCCCGATTCTGTAACTTTTGTAAAGCCGATACCCTTCTTTGGTCACATGAGTATAAAAGACTAGCACAATAATCAAAATCAATTGTTTTCAGCTGTAGACATTCGATTTCTGATCCTGTTTAAATTTCCACAGGCTTCTCCACTGAACAGATTTTTTCCGCAACTATCACAGGGAAAGAGCTGGGTTGATTTGAATCCACCTTCACATTTGTAGTACTTCTTTTTATCGATCACTTTTTTGAGAATTCGGGAGAAACTTATGAACTAATCAATGCCTTACTCAAGAATTGGATTACCTGACCTTGTTTTTGTACCATTTAGAACGGGTAGCCCGATTGTATTAATGTTAATTGTCTCTTCTTTTCTATTGAAAGAGAAAGTCTAAGGTCAGCTAAAGATCCCAGAGAACCTTTAGCAACATCCGGGGTACACAAGAGAAATTGCCAACTCGGACAAACCGACAAATCAGCTGTATCCGAACAGGCACTCATTCGAATAATATACACTATTTTTTGGTTGAGACTGCATGGCTACCTTTTCTCTTGAGTAGGTCAAGAGATGGATTACTTCAAATAACGCATTTCTCAAATCTTATTCCATCTATAATAACCGCCTACCATTTTCTTTAACGTTTGCCGTTTCAGTTTCGTCTCGATGGCAAACTGTGTCTGTTCGATGTTCACTTGAGGTGCTTCCTTCCGCTTGAAATGCAAGTGTGCTGGCTAAGTCAACTATCCAATTCTAATATATAAAACAAAGTCCCAAAATAATTCGAGAAATTGTAGACTCGGATAAACTGACATATCAGCTGTATCTCTCAACAGAGAGGGCACTAACATTATCTCATTTGAAGACACAGTAATACTCGATAAAACTTAAAAATACGGGAATAATTTCAATAGAAAAGAAGAGGCAATGAACCCATTAACGACTAGCGTTGCGAAAACGCAACACATAACTGTAATAGTTCAAAGGAATATTGTAATCTAATATATCAATATTTTTTCGAAAAATG
>WOGR01008480.1:0-11825 GCA_015342045.1 Leptinotarsa lineolata | reverse complement strand
CTGAAAGTTACTTCTTTGAATGATCTACACATCTATGTTTAGAGTTATTTTTCAAATGATTGCTTCCTTTCTTTCTTTGGAAGATTCCTACATTTTTTGTATCAAGATGGAGTAGTAGAAAGCCAAAAAACTTTCTTTCCCAAAGAATCCAAAAGTCTAGTGTCATGTACCGGTCTCAGCAATTTCAGTCTGTTTTCATTTATTCTATGGCCTTTCTCCAGAGCGTGTTGAACAACATTAGATTTTGCTGGTCTCCAAAATTTTATATTTACTGCATATTCTTCGAAACAAGTTTTTATGACTAGCTTAGTCTGATCGGTATATTCTTGTCACAGTTCTCACATCTTGTTTCATATATCTCAACTTTTCATTTTCCAAAATCTTCTCTTTAAGATTACCCAACATTCGTTGGACTGAGCAAGAAGTAATTTTTCCAAAATACGATCTAATCTTTCAGTTGTAATGCCTAGCAAAAACTACTTATTCAAGTACTTCTAGCTTCGAGAATAGACAGATTCATTTTCAATGCAGATATTCAAACGCTTGGCTGCGCTACATAAAAATAAAGACCTTGGCAAGCCGTGAGAATGTTTATGAAAATCATCTGCGGTTTCTTCGCTAGACGCGTAGTAAGAGAAAATACTCTGGTATTTGAGACCGACAAAGAAACAGACGAAAAAATATCAGCATTCAAATCTTGTATCTATAGATTTAGCCAAGCGCAATATGATTTTTCCGTTGAACCAAGTCGCGTGTGGGCCAGTTTTGCTAAGAACGACACAAAATTAGCAACCTGAGGCGCGGCCATTGGCTAATTATAAATGAGTTTGGTGAACCGAGATCAACTGAGAGAAAAAATAACCTCTCGCGATTGATCAAGATAGTATACAAAAAACTTATGAGGGTTATGTAGGTTTTTATGCTTGACGTTTCGCCTACTGCTGCGGTAACGGTCGTAATACCCGAGTTGAAGCTGGGATTCTTGTTCCAATCGTATCCACTCCATCAACTACTATTTCAGTACTGGTCGCTCTATTTATATTGTTCTTCATTGTATTACCTGTTTGTGTTTGTATACCTCTCAGGACAGGAGCCAGCTTTTATTGATATTCATCGTCTCTCCAATTACAAAAGAAACTGTCGCTTCGGACAAACCGAACATGGTCTCAACGAAGAAGGTACCCACATAATCCCATTCGAAGACACAGTGATACTCGACAGTACCCAAAACTACTACCTAAGAGTATATAGAGGAGCAATAGAGATCCAAAAACATAATTTCAATAGAAAAGTGAAGACAAGGAATATCAATAAAGTCTGGCTACCTGTTCTGAAAACACGAACAGGTAATACAATGAAGAACAATATAAATAGAGCGACCAGTACTGAAATAGTAGTTGATGGAGTGGATACGATAGAAACAAGAACCCCAGCTTCAACTCGGTATTGCGACCGTTACCACACCGCCTTTGAAAATGTCTACCGCAGCAGTAGACGAAACTTCAGGCATAAAACCTGCAGACCACGGCCAAAAAACGCGGGAAATAGCTTTCACCCAGTTTATAACTCAGTTTTAGAAGAATTTCATTTGATTTTTTCAATTCTGTCGATGAATTCAGGTTTTTGGCATCCGAAAAATACAACTTCCTGACCATGTTTTTGATAGGCAAAATCATTAAATACAAGTTACTGATAAATAATATTTTCTTTGTGAAAAAAAAAACTTTTAGGTCCAGCAGTAAGTTCATCGAGGTGAACAAAAGATTGTTTAATAGAATTCTTATTTTTTCAGACCGAGGCAGATGAAAATCTCCAGAAAAATCGACGAAAAAACTCTGATTTTTTCCATAAAAATGACTTGTTCAATATGTGGAATTCTAGAGTTTGCAGCACCCTTTGTTAGGGAATGCAAATCAAATACATTGAACACTCCTGCTAAAAGATGTCCTGCTTGATAACAAAATTAATGTTTTTTCACATTTTACAAGGTCATTGAAACTATCTCATTAAACAAAAATTTCTGTAGGCCAGATACCCACAGAATGTATCACATTCCACCCCTAATTGAATAAATAAATCTGACGCACCATTGACCATCCCATTCACATTTCCTCGAAGCGAGAGTGGATAAAATTTTAAGTGGGCACTCGGGCCTCCGCTGGCCCGTACTAAACTTTGATATTGTTTTATTTGCTGCCCTCTCGCGGGTCAAGCGTTAACAAAATTAGTTTCCTGATCCTATTTGTATTCCAGAATTGCCTACGTTTTGTTATTACCTCGGGAATAGACATTCTCAGTAAGAAATTGCTCCTCAAGCCACTCCCGAAGAATTCTCGGACCCGATTGTATTGCTTTAACAAGGTAAACGGCGTATAAATCGATTCGGCGTCCGACCCAGCGACAGGGGGATGAAGAAGTGCTTTGTTTGTCTAGATGAAAATTTGAATAATATTCTAGTAAATATGTGCCATCAAAAACCTTTCATCAAGGAGTCATTCGATATGGAATGGTGAGCGACCATCAGATCCGAGAATCATGTGCCCTAAGCAGAGACAATGAGCCAAGAAGGAGATAATTCTGCATTTGTCAATTCAAGTTGTGTGTATGATATTGAGATTCTATCAAGGACCCCAATAAACAGAACAACCATCTTAACACAGTTGTTTGGATAGAGTCTGCGAAGTCGAAGAGAAAATATTTTATCTGTTTCTTATCCGCACTGTAGTGGAATTGACGCAGCAATAAGTCATCCACCAGAAAGAAGGAGTGCGTATATGATAATTTTACCCGCGTATATGTGATATTTGCCTTCTATTCATGGAATGAAACACAATTTAGTAAATTTTGTATGCATGTTGATATCTCTGGGTCCTCCAGCCAAACCAGGGTATTTGTCTCATCCGGGTGTATACTCACAGCTGTAAGTCTTCCGCATATACTCCTGCTATTTGAACTCCAGTGGATAGCTCTTCCGAAAGTTTTGCCTGAATATTGGTAATCACTGGGAATCATCGAAGAGTAGTATGGTCAAAGTAAGACAGAGTTGGAGACTGTTACATCTTATTTTATGTCCAGCTTGCTACTATAATAATCTTTCCAAATGCTGAAATATTCACAAAACAACACTTTCTCAGGATTACGTGTTCTTAACCTTTTCTCAATGAACAAAATCAGATCTGATCTGAGAAGCAACAATTTTAAATACTATTTGAACTTTTATGTTGCCCTTTGTGAAAACGGAGGTCGGAAAAGGTTGATTAATCAACAATCGTATAACTTTTTGAAAAATCAAGATGAACATTTTCTACAACGGAACTTCATTCAGATTACATCGTTATTAATTCACATTTTCGAATTGATATTCAATACTATAAAAAAATATTTCATGTAGTGTACTGTCTTCGTTGGCGATGTCTTTATGTCATAATGGGCTCATTAAGCCCAATTTTCAAAGTTAAATTAAAATCATAAGTAAAATAGAGATAGAGTTCTGAGAGTCTGGAACTATTCAATTGAAGAATTTTCTCCTCTGTCAGGATCAATTTTTAATTTTTTAATTGTTGATAGTTTCAGAGATATGGACCAAAAGCCGAATTCCTTTTTTTACATCTCAATTTATTAGTGATAATTGTAATTTACTATACAGTTCACTATAAGATTTTGATTATAACTGATTTTACAAAAACCGCGACACGATTTTCTATATAGAGAGCTGAACAATAGCTTTCTAATCGAGAAAGCTCTTGTGGAAATTAAACAAGTGTAGCGCTTTCTGTGAAATATATCACAGTGGAAGTCTCACACTAAACTGTATTGGTGAGTTTTGATATGAAGTTTCATCAAGTGTCGGCCAGTTCCATTCAATGGAATTTTTTTACGTGCTGTAATATCATTGAAATATATTTTTCATCAGTCATTCTGAATCCAATGAGCTATTGCTCATATTTTTAGAGGCTTTATTTCTTTTCTACACGAAATTGAATATGTGAACCAGATCAAGTGAGAGGCCATTCTTTCAGAAAATTATGTACCTCTTGCAGATTTCACTAGCCAAAATCCATTCACTTTCGAACCTTCAAGTTTTATTATCATTATGTTCAGATAAATTTTGTCAAGCTGACACTCACTCTTCCAATACATCAATGTCCTTATTATCATTATTACTTGTATTATAGTTCCTCTATAACAAGCTTACCTCCATGGGGTGAGTAATTTTTTGAGTCTCAGTACTGATCATAAGATCAGTACTAAGTTGTTTATGTTATCTCTCTGTTGAGTAAGTGAATAATTCGATAGACCTTGAATCTATTGAGTTGATTCAGTCCATATTATCTAATTCTATTGAAAGCTGCAGAGAGTAAAAAAACATCCAAAGAATCAATGGTGATAATTTGAATGAATTGTAATTGGTTTGTTAGTATCTCGGTTGGTCAGTATCTCGTCTATGGGCAGATATGTTGCTTGTCGTTCACTTCAGCTTTGTTCGAGGTATGATGTGATTTTTGATTACAGAAAATCATCGACTTCGTGTATATGTAGGACACTACCTTGCACTGGCGAGAGACCAAATAGCCAGAAATCGATCTACTACACTTCAGCAATCCCATTACGAAATATCTTCAATCAAATCTTTTTCTCTAGACACCTTTCCAGATTATTGGAAACATAGCTTTCTGAAACCAATACATAAGCTAGGAGATAAAAAAAAATATCAGGAGTTATAGAGCAGTTTGCAATCTGTCAGAGATGGCTAAGATGTTTGATTCTATGCTTGCAAAGAAACTTTCCTGGGACTGTAAGTCTTCACTCAATCCCCAACAACACGGTTTCTAAGAAGGTAAATCCACTTGTACCAGCCTTCCTCTTTACACAAACTACTTAACTGACAATCTTGAGAGGAGGCTACAGGTTGACTATGTCTATACTGACTTTCCCAAAGCCTTTGACGAAGTCAACCACAGCCTACTTATAGCTAAAGTTCAAGCGCTTGGTATAGGCGGGAATATTCTGCAAGTAATCAATGGCTTCTTAACTGGTAGAACTCTGTCTGTAAAATACGGAGATACAACATCTACGCCCATTCTGGTTCCATCAGGGGTATCACAGGTATCCCATATGGGCCCACTACTGTTCAACTTGTTTGTATCGGACATAGAGTTTGTTTTCAAATATTCAGAATTTCTTATTTTTGCAGACGATCTCAAACTTTATAGGGCAATTACTTGCCCAAAAGATGCTGAATTAGTTCAAAAAGATCTCGAAACTTTTTCCATGTAGTGTAGAAATAATTTGTTATAGGTAAACATCAATAAGTGTCAAATCATTACGTTCGTTAAAATTAGTAGTCCAATATTTTTCGAATATAAATTGAGCTCTTGAGAGAAAAAAATTTATTCGCGATCTGGGAGTTAAATTTGATAGCGAAACTAATTTCAATCTGCAAGTATCACAAATTGTGGCAAAAAGTCTCAAAATGCTAGGTTTTGTGTTGAGAATTTCAACTGATTTTTCAATTGAAACAAAAAAGATTTAATATTGTGCTTTCGTAAGATCCATTCTTGAATATTGTTCGGTGATATGGGACCCATACTATAATGTAAATATCGATTTGATTGAGGATGTTCAAAAAAAATTCTTAAGGAATTGTGCTTTTCACCTTGGTATTCAATGAAAAAAATATGAGTACAGTCAACTCTTAACCAAGTTTAATATAAAATCATTGGGAGATAGGAGAATTTCTATGGACTAAGTTTCCTTTTCAAAATAATAAACTGCCCAGAACTACTTCAACTGATAACTTTTCATATCAAACAGAAAGATACGAGAAATCCTGACATTTTTCATATACACTTTTTCCATACCAATCTGTATAATGTGTCACTTCAGGTTTTTGAAACTCAATTGAAAAGACTATAGCGTTTCCGAAGTTTTTCTTTACCTCACCACTTTCTTTGTAAGAAACAGATTTGTCACATCTTTTTCCTTGTAAGTTCCAGATTTTTTTCATCTTTTAGTAATGTAGTCACCAGACATAAGGATTCATTATTATTTTACATTTCACACAAATTTTCTGTAAAATTGTAAATTGTAATATAGACATTAGACACAAGCATTAAAAATACTTTGTAGTTCGTCACACTTTGTTAAATATGTTTTTGTAAATTGCCGTTAAATAAATAAATAAATAAAATGTTCGAGCATTGTAAATTGTAATATAGACATTATACACAAGCATTAAAAATACTTTGTAGTTCGTCACACTTTGTTAAATATGTTTTTGTAAATTGCCGTTAAATAAATAAATAATAAAATAAATAAAATGTTCGAGCCTTAATAAATCCTGGCGGGTAATGGGTTAATGCAAACTTCACCATACCCTTTGAAACTTCACATTATTCGTGTAGAAAGAATAGCAAAGCCACCCCTGCACGCAAATAAATACCCTCCTTTTGAAACCGATTGTATCGTACGCTTACTTTGTTGATGACATGACGTTAAATTCCACGTTCAGAATTGAAAGCCGCTGAAGCAAGCACCCCGCGAGATTATGTCTTCATTTCGTAAAATAATAGCCCTATAAATAAATGCGCCCTCGGCTCTGCTTTGTCTATATAAAACGTTCAATCTGTCCCATTATTCACGCATTACTGAGGCCGGCAACCCTCTATGGCTTGGAAATATAACATAATTCCATTTTCATATCTTTGTCAACACGCCGCCAACAAGCCAGATGGAAAGCCACCAAATCAAGTTGTTGATGGTTCGGGAGAGGGTGGAATTGATGAAATGGGGTTAGGATCTGTTTTTAGATCTGTTTTTTAGATACCATATTTTCAGAATATAGCACTATTTTCGAACTGCTTCAATGAGTATAGGTTCAGGATAGAAAAATCGCTCGTCAATCACAAAACAGTTGAAAATGCCGTCTCTAGTTAACCAGAACTGATAACACAGAACAACCGAAATATTCAACACAGATCATCTTAAAATGACCACAAAGGACAGGTCATCTGAAGCTACAAGTGGAATGACCCACAAGAACAGCTGAAAGTGGTCTAGGGTCATAGACGATGGGTGAATATACTTAGAAACGATAGTAGAAAATATTGTTGCAAATCATACCCTGTAAAAAACAACATCGGCCGCCGGTGCTCGTCGTAAATCAATTGTGACGTGGGCAAGATCGCGCTCAACCCGACTGGCGCTTCGCGATCGTTCTAAGTGTCGCGTGGCTTCGAGAATAATTCTACCGGCTTCGATAGACTTCTGGCGAATTCCCTATTAGCTTCGAGAGACTTCGATTACCTTATATAAACACTACGCATGCGCATATCGGGAAGTCAAGTTAAGCGACAGTGCTTTTTAGACGCTAGTGCACTAATTTTTGTACCAAAAAAAAACGGGGGATTATCACGAAGACATGGACTGCCAACGCTTTGAAGGATGGTTTGAATCCCTTCTTTCACGAGTCGAGCTAAATTCAGTAATAGTAATGGATATCGCTCCTTATCACAGCCGATTAGTAGAACAGCTGCCAACTATGACTACGAGTACACATCTTCCTATCTTTCCAGGATCCTCAAATCCTCGTTCTGGATCACGGTAGGTCGACCACTTTGGGGTTAAAATCATGACGAATGGAACAAAATTCATTCGAATATTATTTGCTTTCGAGAGATTATTCACAGGTTAATTGGGGTTAAGTGGAAGAACAATTATCGTGATTTCTCACTCTTGTTTTCAATATAAACCTACTCTATATCACTGTAATATTTAGTATTATGACTGAAAACAATTAAGACGATACCATTGTCATTATCAGTACTTAAAAACTGATGTGAAATGGTCAATTTGTAAACAATCGCGTATTGCCTTGAAGGATTAACTTGATTCCTGATCTAGCAATATTGTGAGGCGAAAGAATGTAGGCGTGTAGGAAGAGGGGGAAGACAGCTCTCGTCGCCCACCCCCGGCGCTGTCACTCCTCACGCGTACCACCTGAAACACTCACTCACGCATACCACCTGAAACGTTCCCGCGTACCACCAATGGTACGCGTACCGCCCGTTGGACACCCCTGTTCTAAACTATTTCCAAACATTCCAGAGTATTCCGGGATGTTCTGGAATGTTGTGAAATGCTTTCGAATATTCTAGACTATTCTAGAACTTGGTAGAGGGCGAAATATCCAGCCCTTATATCTTCAAAAACTGATGTGTGATTGTCAATTGGTAAACAATCAGTTATTGTCTTGAAGGATCAACTTGGTTCCTGATGCAGAAATATTGTGAGGCGGAAGAATGTAGGCGTGTGGGAAGAGAGCTCTCGTCGCCACCCCCGGCGCTGTCACTCTTCACGGGTACCACCTGAAACACTCACTCACGCGTACCACCTGAAACCACCAGTGGTACGCGTACCGTTCCAGACTCTTCTAGAACTTTGTCGAGGGTGAAATATCCAGCCCTTATATCTTCAAAAACTGATGTGAAATTGTCAATTTGTAAACATTCAGTTATTGTCTTGAAGGATCAACCTGATTCCTGATCCAGTTTCATGTCGAGAGTAAAAACTATTTTTTGGGAAAGAAAGTTTTTGGCTTTCTACTACTCCATCTTGATACAAAAATGTGGGAATCTTCCAAAGAAAGGAAGAAAGCAATCATTTTTAAAAAATGAAGTAACACTAAATATAGATGTGTAGATCATTCGAAAGAATTTTTTTTCTTTGGTGTAATTCAATGTTTATATGAAAGTAGCTGTTTCAGAAGGCCTTTTTCTTCCATTTTGTGTCTGAAAGTTACTTCTTTGAAAGATCTACATATCTATATTTAGTGTTATTTCATTTTTTAAAAATGATTGCTTCCTTCCTTTCTTTGGAAGATTCCTACTTTTTTTGTATCAAGATGGAGTAGCAGAAAGCCAAAAACTTTCTTTCCCAAAAAATTAATTACTCCTAATAAAATATAACCCCTTCAATTTAAAAACTATTTATACCGCGACGGTCTGCACGGAACAAGCTTTCTTGTATTTCAGGACGAGCGAATGTCTTCCCGGACCTTCGTTGAGACAAACTTTTATGTGACCCACGATAAGATTTTCCCTGAAAACCCAACCTAATTTCATGAATTTGTCACCGGCGCAAGAGAAAAAGCACCTCTGAGGCTATAAAGACAATCGTATCGCATAATTTTCGTGGGATGTCCCTCGGCATTCCGTGCGCGATACACACAAAGAAAACTACACCCTGGCATAAAGTCAATCTGTTTAGTTGTCACCCCTGCGGACGGGACGTGCTTGGAAATCCCCCCAGTTAAAATCTCCTCTGGGATACACTCCGTGCGAGTGGATCCCGTACGATTTTTGCAACAATTTATTCCTTTGTCTATAGAATGAAATATTCCGCTACATTCTCGGGGAAGCTGGGATTATACGTGAACGTACCGGTAGTTTGGTCACGTTTCTACCGGGTGCGACGTTATTTTTTTATAGAGATATTTGCTTGGTTTTTCGTTCGTTTGCTTTGGACTTCCTATGTGAGGGAAACGGAAAATGTTTAATGAGATGCATTTCCGGTTGCGAACAAATATTCTGTGTCACAAATTAAACATGCCACTGTTATTTCGTATCAAACTTTTGTGTTAAAAAATATCCTTTTAGATCAAGAACGATAAAAAAAAAATGAAATCATCTAAAGGAACAACTTGTTCAGGCCAGTCACAAACTCCCTACACTGTAGGGTAATGGACTGACACCTATCAGAAAATAACTACTCCCCTAGCTAATACCACGAAGGGCGTTAAGTTATATGCGACAGGCGTCAGTGCAGGAATCTTCACTGAAGTATTTCCTGCATATGCTGTTGGAGATAGAACTACCGAATTCGATTTTCAATTATTGAACGGGCACATTTGCAGACCGGTTTCGAGCTATTTGGTCTCTCGTCAGTGCAAGGCAGTGGCCATCATTAACATAGAGTCAATGATATTCCATAATTGAGATTCTAATTCCTTTCAGTTTATCATTCCTCGAACTAAGCTGAAACGAGCAACAAACAACATGTATGTCCCTAAATTTTCATTTTGTCAAAAAATAAAAGGCAGATAAAAAATTTCGACTTTGTTATTACAGTTTTTTCAAAATAGAATGTAACACTCTGTGTTCAAAGCTCGAGAACGAGAACACTATCGACTATCGATGAGTACCTCGTTCAAGTCGTTTTTGCGAATATGAAACGACTTTATTTCTTGTTAATCTCCATAAAAGCCGTTACAAAAACTACACTGCTCTACACTGAAACGATTCTCATCTCCGTCATATTATTCTAATGTAAATCGTAAAACGATGTACGAGAGTGGGCAAATAGACTGTGAAGTTCATTAACTAAACTGGTTTCGCGAATACCGCTAGAAATCTACTTTTAAGATGAGACGTCACGGCAAGAGAGTGGTTATTAAGTCGTTTTTACTCGTTTTCAGGTAAGGATGCAGAGAGAAATGGGGAAACTCGAGAGAATGGCCGACGACGAGTCGTTTAATAAAACTAAGGGAATTAGTTGGAGAACTTTTCCTTGAAATTTAATTACGTGAGTATGCAAAAGGAAAACCCGAACGCGAGGCCGTTATCCTGGTTCGTAATATGGGAAGTAATTTACATTGGAATATTAGTTACATGAAAATAAAGACATGTAGCTCAAGAATTTTTATAGAGGTGATGCATGTGAGTGACAATATGTATGTTTATGGTACTTATGGAGTTTGACCAAAGATGTTCATCTGAAAGCCACTCAGTTTTTGATGTTATGAAATTCAGAAAAAAAATCTTTCGAGTTTGACAAAGATTATAGAAAAAAAAGGGAAAATCTCCTTCAAATATCCATTTATTGACAAATTCAATAAGTTATTGGAATAAAAAACAAACAGATGGAGAGTGTATTAATCTCCACAAATCACTTAAACAACATAGGTCTAAATAAAGAGTATGTTTATTACCGCTCAGTTTTGTGAAAGGAATTATCATTCTGATATGCAGAAGCACAAACAACTTTAAATAGAAAACTACTATTTGACGAACTCCTACGTCAAGGATTCGACAGACTTCATTGGTAAAATTAGGAACTTAACCACAAATCACTCACCTACGCAAACGATCAGGGTCAGAGACGTTTTTGTAGTTCGTTGTGACCACCTGTAGAGGTCTCTGCAAAGTATATATCACAGAACAACAGGATTTCAGTGATAAAAGAAGAAGAAGATGATGAGAAGGTTTTGTGAAGTAGTTTTTTTTGACATTTTTTCTTTAAAAGGAATTTGAAATGTATTATTTCTCTTAGTGTCTTCCGATCAGTTAGTTTGTATCTCATATAAACATTATTATCCAGTGTTGTTACATTGATTCTTAGTGAACTTCTTTTACAACAATGTCGTGTAGGAAATGCATTCCAAAGTGTTCAGCATCTGCAATGCTACACAAATTTCCAAATCCTGGAAAATATCTAGAACAATTCAGAAAATGGGTGCACTCTTATCAATTATAGGAATATCAATGAAATTGACCCAGTAATGGTATATCGTTCTAAAAGAGTTTGCCATAAACATTTTGAGGCTAAATACCATTCATCGATGTCGAGTAGACTTCAACCGATAGAGTAAGTGGTTTGCGAAGTTAACTCTGGAGCCAACAGATATTCCGGTCAGCTTCGACGTTGTATTCTTGTTTACCAATGTCCCACTGGACGACTCTACGATGGGACTAGCCAACAAGTTTCCTCCATCTGTTTGAAGGTGAATGACAATGTTTCGTGGTGAATTTCAGCAGTTCGGACTTTCA
>WOGR01008479.1:0-11825 GCA_015342045.1 Leptinotarsa lineolata | reverse complement strand
CCACGTCGAAAGTTGTAAAAAATAATCGCACGAAAATTTTCACGATTTAATTCCATTTTTGGGCCGAGATGAATCTTTTAAGTTACTGTTAAAAACACAAATAGCGCTCGTATGTCAAAAGGTTCTGAGTACGTATAATCTCAAAAATGTCCAACTTCACGATAGAGCTGTCAGTTGCCACTAGGGTTGCCAAGTCCCGAAACATAATACAAAATATGACTAATTTTACGATAGGCAACCTATCGTAAAATTAGTCATATTTTGTAAACAACAATGATATTTGTCATTGTCTAGAAACCTACAATTTCTATAATCCGTATGAATCCGTATGAGATAAATTTAAAATTCTCACGTATTTAAAGTGCGTTTGATTTCGTCATCAATAAAAACAGAGGTATGAAATATTTTGGATTCGAAGCACCAAATTCGACAGCAAGAGTCTAGAAGTTCACTTCAAAATGTATGTTTACAAATAAATGTCAGTGTTAGTCAATCTCCATTCGGTCGCTCAGTCTGATACCGCACTGTTTGCTTTCGAAACGAGTAAGATCAGTGTACACCCATTAACTTCAGAAATATCCATTAACCTCTCTCATATTCAAACATCGAGCCTCGTCTCATAAATCAATCTTATAAATTGCAAAAGTGCTCTCCGTATGAATTGGAAACGAATTAGCGAATCATGCTGAATCATATTTCACTGAGGGAAATCGAACCTTACATGAGCATGTCTCAAAAAGACGAATCAACTAATTCGATTTGAATGCAAATTCTCGAATTTGGAGAATAGGATGACAATAATAAATCAACAATAATCGAAGGAAGTCATCAAAACGGTGAAGATATACCGGGTGACAGAAAAAGTGATAGTTCATCTAACCTAATCTTTTTATGATAAAACACTCGAAAATCTATACGGGGTTAACCGAAAATGATGCCACGTCAAGAAATGTCGATAGAACAATATTTATTTTTTGATATTTTGATAGGATATGAAATTATTTTCTCAAAATGGTGGCGTAAGATCCATTTCATTCTAATTCAACATGGCAGCACTATGAGGTCATCTATAAAATTTTTCCGATGTAGGAATAAACAAACGCCAAAATTGGCTCAGTTTTAGAATAAAGATATAAAAATTTAAAATTTTCTTGAATTATTTTTCTGTGTCAGTGAAAAAGTGAATGAGTGCTGTGACATTTTCACTTTCTCATTGGCACAGAAAAAAACAGGTTAGTATCTTCGTCACTTTTTTGTATTGAAAGAGGTACACTTCGATGTCATCAAGGTTTTCCAGATAACTGAATTAAAATCTGTCATTCATAAAAAATTAAGAAAAAGCACGTGGCTTAGTGAAAAATTTAAATTTTTGCCTTTTCATTAAAAAACTGAATAAATTTCTAGATTTGTTTCACTCTACATCGACTTGTTTGAAAATATTTCTATAAATGACGTCAAAGTGTCGCCATTTCGAATTTTGAGAAAATGGCTCCAACGCCACAATTTTGAATGGAAATTGCCAAATGTTTCATTTTGCTGAAAAGAGAATTTCATAGCCGATCAAATGGCAGCAGAACATGTACATGATTTATTCAAAATTCGTAACTTTGATTCATTTCCTGTTAACCCAGTATTTCGATTAACACGGTGTTTTATAATGAAAAATATCGACTTCGATCATCTATATTTTCATTTCGAATTTAAAATTTTTTACCTCATGGCAATTAAATGGCACCGTGTACAATGATTTTGTTGTCATCCGGTATAATGATTTTTTAGAAGAGGGAAATATAAATTTTTCCAAAATATGGTTGATATAGGTTAGGTTAGGTCAAAAGTGACTGGGTGTATTCGACCCTCCACCGCAACCTGCAAGGATTTATTGTGGCTCACACCCATTCAAACTCGACCAACTAAACCCAGCTTCTTAACAAAGCCGATGAGTTTGTATGGTGAGTGATCATTCAGGCCAGATGGTAAGAGTGTGGTTCTATCAAACTCTGAAAACCTGATTCGGTCCACGGCGGGGCAGGCAAAAAGTATATGCTCTGCTTTTTATCCCAAATAGAGGCGACACACACTGTCTTCCGACAGTCCGACCCTCTGCATATGATGATTCAAACGACAGTGACCTGTAATGAGGCCTTTTATACATCGTACATCGAAGGATTAATGGACGCCTTAGAGTGAGACAATCCTGGAAGATTCTGCCAGAAGTCTTTGAAACTTCTTGCCATTCAAGTGTTCAATGTTTGTTTGGCAAAGCCTAAAGCAATGCTAATGACAGATTCTGGTCTGATGAAGCTACTTGCAGCACTCTTCTTTGCAAGAGAGTCAGCAGCCTCGTTGCCTTCCAGGCCAGTGTGGCCAGGAATCCAGACCAGAGGCAGTTTGTAAGTCTTACTATTGAGGAGAGTCGTTTTTGGCAATTTGCTACCAATTTAGTCGTTGCTCAATAGAAAACAAGAGATTTCAATGCCGTTCGACTGTCCGAAAAAATTTTGATTGACTTGTGTGTTAGGTTGGATTCTACCAATCTCTCCGCACACAATTCAATAGCAAAAATTTTCGCTTGGAATACAGACGCAGGTTAATATCTCTGTCTTGGGTTTGCAACTGAAAATTCCTGCACCATAGCCTGAAGGTATTTTTGATCCATTTGTGAACCAATAAATATCTGCTCTTAATATTTTCTACTCCTGGAGGATCCAGTCCTCTCTACTCGAGAATAGTACTTCATAAGACAGTTCATAGTTGACAGTTGGAGGCATAAAGTCAGGTAGTTCTAGAAGGATCTCCATGGCCTCTGACGGTGTGGAACTAATGGCATCACAGATAGCCAGACAAGCCTGTCTCTGGGAGCCAGAGAGCTTCTCCCGAGCCTTTTCTGTAAAGCTATCGGCCACCAGACAATTGCTCCATAAGTGATCACTGGTAGTACACATATATACAAAGGATTCGTTTGGGACTAAAACCCCAAGTTTTATCATGAATCTTCTAACATGTCCAAAGGAACATATTGGATTTGTCTAAAAATTTTTCTAAGTATTCGGCAAGGATACAAATACCTTAGGATTGAGCCATCGTTGGAATGCCATTCAGTTAGGGAATAACAGAACCACGTGTGATTCTGTCATTCCTGTATCCAGCGGGGCTACGTGGAAGCAGACATCCGATGGCCGGTTTGTTCAACTTCCACATCTCAAGTCAATGCACTCGGAGAAACACCAGGCACAGTGATTCAGACAGTGAAAGATGAACAAGGACGGTCAACCCGCCTGTTGATATAGGAGTACAGGTCATAGATCTGATCTTTACCAAAACTATGGTACTGACATCATCTAATGCATGAGTTGAATATATCGAAAAAGGTACATTTTCTCTCAGATACCAGTCTCATCTCAAATTCATGAGAACTATCTTTCTTATCCCTTCATAATCACCAAAGTGTGTTAATGATGATAAAAAATATATATTTTATTTGAATCATCCAGCCTCGACTTCTGACTGTATTTGGTTGCCTGTATACTAAAATTCCATAAAAGTAGGCACTAAATTCTCAGAAATAATGTTACATTGGAACGAAAACATTGTTGTCAGGTTGTGATTATATATTAGTGACTATATTAGTATAATTAGCTTCCTGACAGAATGTTCCCTGCAAATGGCCTTCGATGGATATCTCTCGAATACTTTCACCATCAACGCTGACATTCCCCGGCGAACCATATTGTCTCAACCCTATTTTTATTCCATATCAACGACTTATTGAAAAACCAAAAACCCAATAAATTGCTTTGCTGACGATAGCACACTTGTTTCGTCATTCCGTTTGGATTTCAAAACATCGGCTGCGGATGCACGTCTTCACTGACTGCAGGAGGTTGCATATCTTGATGATGATGAAGAGGTGATTTAGAATTGGGGTGAAAGTTACCAGGTTCAATTCAATGCCACGAAAACCCAGGCATCGGTTTTCTCCAAAAAGGTAAATGTCTCCAAACTGTAAATAATAATGTCAGGGTAGACAATTCCGCTTTCTGCTTTGATAAGTTTGTTGGGGGTTAAAATGAACAGCAATATGTCTTGGCAGAATCATGTTGCTGGAATTGCAAAGGCTGCTTCTCAAAAGTTTGGAACACTGTTCCGAACCAGAAAACTGTACAAACCCTATCAACTTTTGTTGCTTTATAACGCTCAGATCAGACCTTCTTTGGAGTATTATTCACATGTATGGAGCTCCGCCCTTAAGCATACCCTAAACCTGCTGGATTTCATCCAGGAAAGGGCCTAATTGAAGACACGAACATCACTTGCAACCTTGATGGTGTGGAGCATCGAAGAAATATTGGAGATTTGTCTCTTTCATATAGATACTTTCACGGGAGGTGTTCAAGTGACTTAGCACATTTGATTCCACCAAGACCGGTTCATATCGGAAATACGCAACGGACTGTGGCTGCTCGTCGTTTTGAGGTTCAACTCAGTACACCTCGAACTTCACTGTTTGAGAACTCTTCAATTTGAAGAAATGACTTTATGTGGAATGAAATTCTTGAGAACGTTTTTCCGAATGAATTCAATCTTCAACTCCAACGTGAATCGCTACTCTCGCACAGGCACCGCTCTTACAGCGTCTTGAAGATTTTCCCGCAGTGCTTGTGTTTTGTCCCTAAAAAAAGTATACTTTCCGTACGCCACTGCAAGAGACATATCGAGGCAAAAAAGTCACAATCGTTTTTGAGAATTTAGTGCCTACTATTTTGGAATTATATTATAGTGTCGGTCATTCGATTCGGGATGGTATCTATGAAATTTATCAAACTTTTGAAGATGGACCGGCAAAAATTGTAAAAATCGTCAACAATTGAATGAAAATAATAAATTTTTAGCAAATATCTCGAAAACTATTTGAGATATCTGAGATAAAATATTGAAAAAACAGGACAGTTTAAAAAAAAGTGTCATCACCGGAAGTGTACTAAAAATATTTATAATTTAAAATTTGGCACTTGAACATGAAATAAATTGATAACAAAAACTTTTCCAAGAACTAACTTCAATCAACATGCTTCATTAAGAAGATGAAAAACTATAAATAAAATCAAACCTACCAATTTTTGTCACGTCATTTACCTATTTTATAAAAAAATATGTATTTTCTCTCAGTATTCCTAATATTGGGATTCCTAATGGTCAATATACATATTGAATTCTTATTCATCTGCACAAATGAATCTCGCGACAAGTTTATAGCACATAATGTAATAAATTGATGTGTTTGATTCAATTCGAAGTAATTTTTCAGAGCATGTTGAAAAAATGTTTTGAATATATTTTCATGTTTCAATTTAATTTATTTTTTCCGTTTCGGTTATCGCTCGATCTGTTCCCAAATATATTCATTTCATATAATGCGTCATTGTTGCATGATCGGTCCATTTTTTTGAGCAACACCAAACTATTCCTAACCTTTGTCGACTTATAACTTTTAATACGAACTGTTTCTTATTATTCTTTTCTATATCATGAGTGGGTATGAAAATAACTATCCCACTTCCTTGGGCTGTCTGCCATATTGAACATAAAGCTACGTCTTAACATTTTTCGTATTGAGAAAAAATCTTTTTGATTTTCTACGTCTCCATCTGCATCATGCGAAAACAAAATATGAAAAACTGTCGAAGAAAGAAAGAAAGCAGTTAATTTCAGAATTACCTCTTGGAAAAAAAAGTGGCGATCATGCAAGTTTCTTTCTGATAAGAAATGGAAGAAAGAGCTCCTCCGGAACAGATACTTTCACATTAACTTTGTATAGATCTTGCACAAAATTTCCTTCCAGATACGAACTGAAAAACAAATCACTTTCGAAACATTGAATTACACGAAAAATACTTGTTCATTTTGTACACTCGTAATGGGGGTAAATCAGATATCATTCTCAGGAAAACTACACAACGTGATGAATGGAAGAGCATTGATATGAAATTCGCTACATGGAAATGCTTAATGTAATGTAGCATTATTAAGGTGTACTTCTTAATATTTCAGTTTGAAAACACTGGTTTCCAACGCCCAATCAGTACTTTTTATAAAAAGGAGAAGTAGAGACCCGAAAAAGCTTTATTCATACACACAGCATGGGAATGCATAAAACAGTATTATCCAAAAACAAGATATCAAATTCAAAAATAGATTTTTTCGGGATTTTAAAAAAATATTCATTCAGCTAACAATGAATTTATGCATTACTTTATAGACGTTCTCTATTTGGAAAGCACAATGTGTAATCCAGTTCAACAATAGATACCCCACCAAACCGCAGTGTTGTGCACTGCCGCACCCACCATACTCCCCAAACCTCTCGCCAACTGACTACCATCTTTTCAAGCATCTCAATAGCTTTCTTATCGACAGAACTTTCGCCAATCAGGATCAGAAAAAAAACGGCTCAATTTGTAATCTGGCGGAATCAATCGACTTGTGTTACGTTAGCAAAAGTGCACTGATTTAAATAGCGCTCATTTCGATTAAATCAAATAGGTATTCACTGAAATATCACAGTTTAAAATCAATCATAAAAACGAACGAAACTTTTGAAACAAACTAATGATATTGATATTTACAAGTAAGACCTGAAAAATAAACAACACTATGGATGTTTCAAGATGAGCCAAATCTAACATAAATTCATGGCAGTACTTCGAAACAAATGGTTTCCTATTGAAAAAAATGCATATGGAACGATCAATTGTGAATGGTACACATTCGATCATTTTCAGGAAATCTTCGGTGAAAAAAAAACCAACAAACATAAGAATATACGAGAACTCACATTTCTCATGTGACAATCCATTATTTAGGCACTCAAAATATCGACTTATTGAGTCATCTATCTCACACTCCTTTGGCACCCAATGACTTCCATTTGTTTTCGTTCGTCAAGAATCAGTTGTATGGACGATTTCCATCAGCAGAGGAAGCCAGAAGACCAAATAATAGGAAGTAGATATCTCAAGCGTTCTTATAATAAATGAGTCGAATGCATGCAAAAGTGTGTGGGTTATAAAGAGAATATTTGGAAAAACAAAAATAGTTATTGTTCTTTATAATTATGTTTAAAATATAAATAATAGTGAGCGACGTATTGTCACGGATTTCCCATTAAGTATTGACCAATTCCATCACAAATAAAACGATTTTCGTTCAAAGTCAGTTTCCATCTTCAAGAAAGCAATTTAACTCGAAACTTGAACATGTCGTTCTATCATCAAATCCGAACATCTCGGGAATAATTCGAGCAATATTAAGCAACTCTTCGCATTTGTGTACTTTGTCTGTTCTTGTTTGTTCGTATATAGATCACTCCAGATTCTGGGGTTGATCCGCGAGTCCCGCCCTATTTTAACTGATTGAAAAACGTACCCTCGGGCAGGTGAGATAACACAGGGAAACTCATCCCCTGTTGTTAGGGGAAAGATGAGTCAAAGTATTTGTATTGTCGTTAATAAATGCAAAACCAGTGCGGTAAGCCAGTAGAGGCGCTTTTTATTAACTGGGCTGCCATTGTGAGATATATTTTTAAAATGGCCGCACTAGTCTCCTCCGTTATTTGAACTTTGGCAGATGTGCTTCATTAACTTGATTTAAACGTAACCGTTAAAGATGAGTGTGGTGGAGTGGAAGAAGGGTGTGATATATTGTGGTAAATCGATAAGAGGTACTTTGAGGAACTACACAATAGATAATAAAGAAATTGTTGTTAGTGTGCATTTCGATATGTAACTGCATGTCATGGCTTCTAGCTATTTTCATTATGTATGATATCTGAAATATGAAATTCTCACAAAAATATATTGAATTTAAAATAGAACTTAATAAAATACAAAATTGAAATTTTGATGTGTTTCTCAATTTAAAATCCAATATCACCATAGGTGAAGAATTCGTCACTGACTTGTGTATGAATCGATTTATTTTGTGAGTTTTCAGTATATCCGTTGTGTTCTTATAAAAGAGACGCTGTAAAGCTTTTGGCAATTTTATCTTCATGGTAAGACAACTATAATGAATATATTACACGATATTGTATAACAATACGAATATGAAACACTCACTTACATGAGCATAAAAAATAACTCACAAAAAAACAAATAATTTTGACAGTTCATCTTTCTCGTACATAAGTATAGAATCATAAATTCAGCTGAGTTTGTTGAGGTCTGTTTTCTTATTTATAAAATATTCCTAGTTATTAATATGTGTCATTTCTATAAATATTCTTTCAATTGAATTTTTTTTATCCAAAATTTCTGTATTCTCAATGAACATTAAGTTATTCTTCCTGTAAACATGTTCACTCGTACCATCGCTTTTGCAAGAAGACATGCAAGTATGCATTGGCCCAGGGGTTAATCCGATTCCTTTTCATTTTCACAAGATGATAAGAATGATAATTCACGATTCGAATTATATTCATTGACCACAGAAAATTGTTTAATAGTGAACATCATACCACTTTTGCGGAAAGAAAGGCTGTCTACTTCCACATTTTTTTAAAATAACGTGGGAAAACTTCCGAAGGAAAAAAAGAGCAAGCAAGTTCAAAATAAACTCTTCACAAAGATGTGTAAATCATGCATAGAAACTACTTTCAGATACAAACGGAAAAAAAAAGCTCTTTCGAAATAACTACTTCCACATGAACTCTGGATTACACGAAAGGAAAAGTACTTTCGAAATAATAACTTTCAATTGAACTTCAAAATATACGATAATCACTCTTTCCATTCCCAAACATACGTTATAAAATTGAATCAGATATTATCCATAGGAACGCTTCACAATATAATATATGACACAGTGACGATGTAAAATCTTACTTACATGGAATACTATCATCCTCAATGGCGGACTCCAAAGTTTTGGAATGAGACACTTGTCTTATTACCTTTTCAGACCTTTCTGGATAATATTATAAGATTCGTTCACAACATTACGATGGAAGAGTTGAAGCTACTCTTCTCACGATAATAGTACGTAGAGTAACGTTCTTAAAATGATGGCTGATTCAATACGATAACGAATGTTATTGTGTTTGTCATGTACAAACTCAGTGGAAAAAGTGACTTTCCTATAGTTCAATATTCATACGAAAGTACATTTTCTTTCATGTAACTCAATGTTCATGTGAAAATAATGTTGTTCTGTCAGATTGTATCTGAAAGTAACTCCTGTGCATGTTCCAGTCATCTTTCGATGAAGTTCATTTTAAAATATATTGCTATCTTTTTTCCTTCGGAAGTAGTCTCACACTTTTTGTAAAATAATAATAATAATAATAATAATAATATCGTTTATTATGCCATTGCATTAAAGAAAAAGGGTTAGCCAGATGCTATCTTCCACCAATCCCAAAAATTATATAGTGTGTGCAAAAAAATGATGATAAAATAGAAATACTAATTTGCTATGAAAACAATAAAAAGAGATGAAAAAACTAATACAATCATATAAGGCCTAATAACTATTAATATTTTTAACATACTGTTGGTCAATTTAACGATTTCATTCCAATACCATTGAATCTTGAATTAGCGCTGAGCATTAAGTAGCTGTGATTTCATTTCTTTCTTGAATTGATTAATATTATGGTATACAAACTGTGAAATTTCATTCAGATAACAAGGGGCAATATAAGAAAAACATCCTTTAAATTTGGAAGTACGGTGCCTAGGTATGTTGAATGACTTAATTCTCAAATTGACCATTGTATGTCAGAATTCCTACTTGATAAACTATATAAATAACTAGGAGGTTAAGTCTAGATCAACTTTTAAACAAAACAATTTTTATCATATATTGAACTCACATTCAGCTCATCCGTTTTTAACAAAAATGGTGTGATGTCTTCACCATATAGTATGCAGCATACGAATCGCATGCAAGCATTTTGTAAGCGTTGTAACTTCAGCTTTTTATATTGCGGATAAAAATTGAAATACACCGAACAACAATACTCGATATGGGGATAAATGAGAGTTTTTACTAGCCTGAGTTTTATTTCTTCAGATAACTGATATTTGAATTGATACAGCGATTTGAGTTTGAAGAATGATACTTCAAAAATGTTTTTCACATGTTCATGGGAAGCACTGTCTATCCGTCAATGTCTGCGTTATCGAGCGTGAGCCTGAAGTTTCTTTGAGTTTCTTTGAGTTCCAACTTTTTGTCCTTGAGATCCTATGCATAAAGCCAAAGTTTCATTTGAATTGATTTTCAGTCCATGATGCTCCGAGTATAGAAATGTTTTATGCAAATCTGAGTTTATATTGGGCTACGCAACTTTATGTATCAGTGTTATTGGAAGACAAGTATAACAATATATCATCTGCATATAGATTGTACCTGACAATGTGATAGGAAAGTGGGGTAAGCAAAAATAAACATACTAAACATCAAGAGTCCTATAATGCTTCCCTGCGGTACACCTGAGAAAGGTTTCTTTTAGGGATGACCATGAGTAATCATCCAGTTTGACCCTTTGTGATCGGCCTGTGACATGGATGGTCATCCATTCAAGAGAAATGTCATCGAATCCTATGAACTTGAAATTGTCGATGAGCAAATCAAAATTAACTAAATCGAAAGCTTCACTCTGATCAAGCAATACTAAAATGGTGACATCACTGACGTAGATGCGTAAAGTTACATAGTAATGACTAGCTGCTGCTATCTTTTCTTTAAGATACTTGGCATGAGCTATATCACGGGTTTTCATCATCAATTTGATATTATGAGTTATATACGGGAGTGCTCTATGTTTTCTGTTCACAGTGCAAATGGAAGCATGTTTGTCAAAAAGCATAATGATGCATTCATTGGGAAAGTTTACTTTGGAATCAATATCTTGTATAGTCACAATATTAGCCCATGGTAAGTTATCAGCATCTTGGGAAAAAAGTTCAGCTGTAGAAATTCCTAGAATTTCTATAAAAAATCATGTTATCTTGAGTATCTTCACCTTCGAAATCAATATCGCAATATACCATCAGGTGATCAATAATACCATTCATATCAAGTGTATTAGAATTTCTTACCATTACATTCCTACTAATGCAAATAACATCAATCAAAGATCAAGAAGTTGTTCTTATTCGAGTAAACTTTCTACAATTTGATTCATATAGAAACAAGAAACTAGGGCAGTGAATCGTGGAGTGTCGCGGGAGCGACAGTTTACCAAATTGACATTAATATCACCATATAACACCAGCGCAGATGTTTCCAAATACACTCGTTCCAGTACATCACCTAACTCCTGCATACAGTGTTCTACATTTGTTCCTGGTGGGCGATAAACAACTCCACAGACTACTTTTTGTTTATTTATGATGACTATGATCCATAGCTGCTCTATACTATAATAATTTTCAATTGAAGGTTACTCATATGTAAATTCAACTGAGAGCTAACGGCAAAAATGTTAAATGTTAGAAATAAATTCTTACCGTGGTCATTTTTGTTTATGCATCGCCATTGTTAATAATTGAAAAGTAAGATGAATCCATAAAATTTGCCCCCCGTAACAAGATAGCTCCTGCATATCGATAGGATTTACGAGTGACTAGGTGAACCAGTTCGTTGAATACTTTGAGACATCTGTAAAATGATTCAACACTCCGCAGGTCTATTATATTTGCGTCCTTGAAATGCCATAACTGTAATTAGGTTTTTTCAGTATCAAGCGTCCTTATCTGCATAGGCGTTGTGTGCTCTGTTTCTTGTGAAGGTGACTTTGTTTTGTATTTATTAAAAATATTTTA
>WOGR01008478.1:584-11826 GCA_015342045.1 Leptinotarsa lineolata | reverse complement strand
ACAAAATGGGGGTGTTCCATTCAAAAAAAATGACCGTGACGTCATTACTCGAACGTAATTCACCTTGTATATTAGATTATCATTTTAAAATATGGTAAATTAACATCAAGAATCGACGTGTTTCAGGATTATTTCTTAAAATGACCTGTTTAGCTAAAAATGAGTTTGTTCCATACTTTACGGACACAGTGTATGTGTCAGCTTGTGTTCACTCCAACAGAACAGTGCCCACTCAAGAAATTGCTTTGGAAGTCGATATCAGTCACCAGTCTGTGTCGAAAATATTGAAAAACACAACTTTTTCCCATTCAAATATCAACTTCATTGAAATTGCATGAAAATGATTCTATCACATGATTAGCATATTGTAAACAGTTCTTCCAAAAAATGAGAAATGTGTTTCAATTTACTAATACTGGCATGTTCAAAGGGAACAATAATCGTTATCGGGTACAAGAAAATGCTCATCTTTAACGATAAGGCAGTTCAATGTATAGATGGACATGATCGAATAAATATTGTTTGGTCCAATTATCTTCGGAAGATCTTTCAACTTTGACAATTGATACCGGCCATCTTGTTGGAGCTACATCTGTCAAATTGGTTATCATTAATTCAATCTGTTTTGCCAAATCACAATGGACAAATAAAGCATTCGAAAACACGTGCAGAAAATGATATTGCTTTATCAAAATGGGTTCACTGTTTGGGCAACTTACCGTGCGTTTCGTCCATTTTACGGTCGCCATAATCGCCCTAACCGAGAGGACTATTCGCAATGTGGTGAATAAATTTGAGTCCAATGATTCAGTAAACAATCGACCAATACCAGTACGTCGACTAAGTGTCAGATCTGGCGAAAACAACGCCGCTGACTGTGAGAGTGAGCAGGAGAACCCGAAGCAGTCGATTTCGCGTCGCTCACAAGAATTCTGCCTTTCGCAAACCACAACTTGGCGAATTTTGCGTCGTAATTTGAGCCAGCACCGTACAAAATTAAACTGACTCAGGAACTGAACGCAAACGACCATAGACAACAACGTGTGTTCACTGAATGGGCTCTGAAGCTGTTGGCAACTGACCCTACTTTTCATCGAAAAATCATATTCAGCGATAAGGCCCATTTCCGGATGAAAGGGTACGTGAACAAACAAAATTGTCGAATTTGGAACGATACCAACCCACATGAGATCCAAGTGCGACATTGTATCCTGATACATGCATTTGAAACTTGAACAAGTCATTTTCATATTCAAACATATATCCCACTATCGGTGTTGGAATTATTGTGGTTCTTATTATGGATATTCTCACCGTTAGTGAAAAAGTTGAAATGCTTCTTATTCATTTTGAATGTAAAAAACTATACCGCAACAGTCGTCATGTACGCTGAACGTTATCCAGGAAGGCGTCACCTGGCAGGAGACTATTTTGAGAAATTGGTAAAGAAATTTCGCGACTGAACAGACGAAGAAGATCATTGCGAGTGATTACAAAAAAATGAATGTGTTAGCCTATGTTCACTTGAACAAAGCGGTGGTCATTCGGAAAATTGCTTTGGAAGTCGATATCAATCACCAGTCTATGTAGAAAATATTTAGAAAACACAACTTCCTGTCATTCAAATTACTGAAAAACCATACTCCCCATCGGATACAAAAAAATATTCATCTTTCACGGGAAGGCAGTTCAACTCGTAGGTGAGCATAATCGAACAAATATGTAATTCCATATTTATATGAAAGTAGCTGTTTCAGGAGGGCTTTTTCTTCCATTTTGTGTCTGAAAGTTACTTTCTTGCATGATCTACACATCTAAGTTTAGAGTTATTTTTTGAAAATGATTGCCTCCATTTGGAAGATTCCCACATTTTTTTGTATCAAGATGGAGTAGTGAAAAGCCAGAAAATTTATTTTCCAAAAATTCATCACTCCTAAAAATATAACTCCTTCAATTTGAACAATGTTCCTCTTGACTGGAATTTAATCAAATAAGTGGATTAATGTCATTACGATGTCATCGATGACATAAGTAGATCAAACCTGAACCGTCATGTACGAATCGTAATTTATGGATGAATTATGTGCTTCTTCTCATAATATTATCCAGATTGGTACTGAAGAGAAGGCAAGTATCTTACGGTGTCTACCAGTGAGAATGGCTGAGTTCCATGTGAGTGAAATTTTTCACATTATATTCAGTATATTGTGTAGAAATCCTATGAATGATATCTGATTTGAATCTATAACAAATGTTTGGAATAGAAACTGAGTAGAGAAAAGTGTTTTTTGTATAATTCAGTGTCATATAAAAGTATTTGTTTCGAAGGAATTGTTTCTTTCGTGTGATTCAATGTTTATATGGAAGTAGCTGTTTCTGAATGGCTTTCTCTTCCATTTTGTGTCTGAAAGTTACTTCTTTGCATGATCTACACATCTACGTTCAGAGTTATTTTTTTAAAATGATTGCTTCCTTTCTTCCTTTTGAAGATTCCCACATTTTCTTGTATCAAGATGAAGTAGTAGACAGTCAAAACTTTTTTTTCCCAAAAACGAGCAAATATTCTTTGGGTCCAATTACCTTCAAAGGCTCTTCAACAAGAGGGCGATACTTGTAATTTTTGCGGAATGGAATCGAAGGGTACTCATAGAATTTACCATTGACTATTAGAAATAATAGGCATTTCCACCAAGACGAGGAACCTCCTCATAATAATGGACGTGTGTTACAATATCACCATGCAGTTTTTCCTGACAGATCGGTGGGAATAAATGAGGTGACCCACATGACCGCCAGTTCAACATCGCTCGATTTCTTCTTATGGGTTCACGTGAAAAATCAAGTGTATCGTACTCTGACATAAAATCGCGTGAGGAGAGCAATTGCGAAAGTCAACCAGGAACAGTTGAATAATATCGTGAGAGATACGGTGAATAGAATGCGGCAATGCCGCAATATGAACGGTGTATGTTTTGATTATTTTTTAAATTCAGTGAAATTACCAAACATACTATCCACTTCAATAGTGCTCATTGGTTTGTTTTTTTTTATCCATCGGTTCTTCATTTTCCTAAAATAGTGATCAATTTGTTGTTTTTGATATCGTTCATTAGGATAGTACAGAAACAGTTTTGAATATATATCCAAACACATACACTAAGTACTCAGGAATCAGGAACAGTAAAATCAAAAGAATTTTTCAAAATCATTCAAAAATTATGTAGAAAACTTGTTTATCATAACTTGGCTGGGACATGAAATTCAACAAGTTGCAATTGCTTGACCATTAAGATGCATAAAATATCGAAAAGAACAATTTGACACAAATGTTTGATGTAAATTTTGAAATGTATGAGAAGAAGAAAGGAACATTTTTGTACTCTCTATTTGATGTCCATGAAGTAGCAGTTGAACTCACTGAAATTTCAATAACCAAAGTCTTATTTCGAAATTCACAATTGAAGAAGTATGGAAATTTTCATCTATCAATAGAAGAAAAAAATAAATTCGACTCAAATGGTTTCAATTAGGTTTTTTATTGAGACAACGATCTGTTTATGAAAAGAAATTCATCTCGAGAAAAAGCCTCTTTACAGTATCGCTTCCTCCAAATGAAATAATTGTATTGACAATGTTCTCATTGTGTCCCGTTAGATTGACATTTTTACTCAAAGCGCACCTATAAGGCACCAGTTACTATTGAAAAGTAATCCGCTCTTTCAATATTCTGGACGTTTGCCCAATATAAATTTTCACCCAATGAAAACAAATAATGGAATATACTACGGCGGACTGACACACGATAGGTTTTGAAAAAGTGGAATTGATGGGCCGGTTCCATTGGTTGGTTCAATGTTATTAAATTCATCAAAAATTTGAAAAGTTTGTTTAAGTCTTTTTCGTTAGTACCGCAGAAGTGAAGCTTTCGTTTCCTTTGAATTAGATAGTCTTCAACATTATTATCTGTCAGCATGATGCAATATGTTTTTTTGCAACATCTGTTACAATTCAACTACACCTCGTTTATGGTATAATGTAATTATTCGCGCTATTTTCGCTTCCATAATTATATCACAAAAAAGGAGTGAATAACTCGATAAGCAGTGTCTATTTACAGGTAAACAAGACGAAAATTACTTATACATGTAGGAAGACACCCCACATCATTTTCAGCTCGTTTTACTCCGGCTCCGGTATATCCGCGATGTTTTTTTATTTCGTTTTTTATCGAACAACTAGGAGCTGAGAGAATCTCTTTGGGGGCGAAAGAGATTTTAGTGCTTTTCAACGCTTGTTTACGGAACACTGTTCCGAATCAGAAAACTGCTCAAACCTTAGTAACGGTTGATGCTTTATAAAGCTCAGATCAGACCTTCCTTGGAATATTGTTCACGCGTATGGAGCTACGCCCCTGAGCATACCCTGGAGCTGCTGGATTCCATCCAGGAAAGAGCCGTCCGTCTGATTGGAGACACGAACATCACTTGCAGTGGGGAAGGAAGGGAGTGGGGTAGGTAGGGAGAAGGAAGGTGGTCAAGGAATTTGAAAAAATGTAAAAGTCTATAATATTTAAAATACTTTTCAGACAACGATGCAGAGGAATATACATTAAGTAGTTTGTGTTTTTTAACGAAATATTGAACAATAGGTAGGAAATTGTGGAATATTATATTAAATCAGATCGTTTATTGGAATGATATCGGTCAATCCATTCAGAATTTTGTAGGTGAATCTAATGTCACTAATACCTCTTCTTTCAGCAAGACTGGTTAGGTTCAATTCTCGACAAACGTAATCACGATTGTTATGTGAGTCCCTGAAATATTTTTTGTTGACGTAATCTGTGAACTTATTTTGAATGTTTTCGATTTGCTTTATATATAAAATATGATGAGGATTTCAAATGGTTGAGGCAAAGCTCAGCAAGCTATTTACGTATGCCACGAAGAGCATTCGTATTGTTTTCGGATTACTGAAAGGATAATTTGTCTATGTATTTCATTTGCTTTTTTGGTAATATGCCTATCAAAAATCAATTCAGAGTCAAATATCATTCACAAGTCCTCTACTTCGTTACTTATTTGGAGATAATCATTTTCTAATTCATAGACAAAATGTGATGAAGTAATTCGATGAAATATAATTTGATAGCATTTGTTGAGGTTTCGATGAGGCGCATTGTTTTCACAGAATTTCATAAACCTGTCAAGATCTTCTCGTATTAGCAGAGAATCATTCGAATTCGAGACTGCATGGAATATTTTCAGATGAACGGCGACTTATGGAGAATAATGCACTGAAACACTTGCTTGAAGCGTAAATTTCATGAAGACTGACAGAATTGTATTTCAAAATCAGCTGATAGCAATTGGCGCATGGATGATTTTCTTATTTGTTATCAACAGGAACATCAAGAAATTCATTATTCAATTAATTTTTCGATTATGGTGGAATTTCTACTGAAACATTTATTATTTATTTTAATAATTTAAGATCTATAGTAATATATTGCAATAACTAGCTAGATTCTTGATTTAACTAGTATATTGGAGCCACATAAAAAAATTCTCATGTATATTTTGATTACATATTTTTTGTAAATATATCAGAACCCATCAATCATCCCAGGGGTCACAAAATATTGTCATTGATGTTTAACATCTGTCAGATGTGCCCTGGCGGCCCACACTTTTTTAAATCGTTTCAAATACCTATCGATGCCATTATGTGTGTAATATATTATTGTTCAAATGTCCGCTACGGCTTCTCTGGATGGAGCACATTCGAAACGTTCAATACTCCATGACTCTGGTACAAAAATCAGAATGAATTTGACCGATGGCATGGGTAATATTGGCTATGAGGACCTGCGACTTATGGAAACCCCTCAAGGAAAAGTGTCACGGGGTCAAATCGCACGATCTCGGTGGCCAGACCATAAGAAAACACAAGCATCACAAAAAAATCCTAAGTGCGCTCCAAGAGCGGTGCTTGTGTGAAAGTAGCGAATCAGGTTGGATTTGAGTCTCTGGATTTCAAATTCACTTGGAAAAACGTTCTCAAGAAGTTTATTCTGCATTATCGCAGTACTCCAAATGAAAGAGTTACCAAACAGTGAAGTTTGAGGTGTACCGAGTTGACAGTCAAAATGATGAGCATCCACGATCCGTTACGTACTTCTGATATGTCCCGCTCTTGGTGGAATCAATCGTGCCAAGTCACCCCGTCCTATAGAAGAGAGACAAATCTTCAACCTTCCTTCCATCAAACGTATTCAAAAAACACTTCATTGTGCGATTTTCACTGAACAGTTTCACAAAAACGCAACAGGTGTTTCGCCATTCAATGGCTTCTTCAGGCGTGTCTTCACTAACTCCTAGTTAGTGAGTCTTCACTAACTAACTCCTAGTTAGTTAGTGAAGAAGCCATCGCATGGCGAAACACGTGGTTTTTGAATACGTAAGTTATGGATTTTCATCAAGTATCGGCCAATTTTATCATATATCTTCCTTCGATATTCCAAACTATCAAGGCTGCAAGTGATATTCAGGCGGATGGCTCTTTTCTGGATGGAATCCAGTAACTTCAGTGTACGCTTAGGAGCGGAGCTCCATACACGAGAATAATATTCAAGAAAAGGTCTGAAATATGGACCGAAGACTCCGCCAGCCCAAAATCAACAATACACTGACTTTCTCGGGATGCATTAGACGCTCTTGAATCTCATTTGGATTGGTATCGTCCCAATTCTGATAATATTGTTTGTTCACGTATCCATTAATCCAAAAATGGGCCTCATCGCTGAATATTGTTTCACGATGAAAACTAGGATCAGTTGTCAACTACTCCACAGCCTATCCAGCGAACACACGTTGTTATCTATATTCGATTACCTTCAGTTTCTGGGTCACTTGAATTTTGTACTAGTTCAGGCCCAGTTTCAATGCAAAATTTGCCAAGTTGTGGTCTACGGAAGGCCGAGTTTTTGTGAACGACGCGAAACCGGATTCTCCTGCACACTCTCACAGACAGCTGCAATGTTTTCGGTAGATCTTGCGTTTCGTCGACATACTGCAATTGGTCGATTGTTTACTGAATCAATCGACTCAGATTCATCCACCACATTACGAGTAGTCCTCTCCCTAGGCGACTGTAAAATAGGTGAAGCGCGCAGTACTTTGCTCGAACATAACACTCATTTTGATGTAACAATTTTATCATTTGCACATGTTGTTGAATGCGTATTTGTCCATGGTGACAAAACAGACTGAATAAATGACTACTTATTTGACTAATGTAGCTTCAACAAGATGGCCGTTATCAATAGTCAGAGTTCGGAAGTCCCTGTTGAAAGATCTTCCAAAGATAGTGGGACTGAACAGTTTTGTTCCAATTATGCCCATCTGTACGTTGAACTTTTTTCTCTTGGGAGATGAACATTTTCTTGTCCCCGATAACGAGTATTGGTTCTATCAAACATACCCATTGGATCATTGGTTAAACGAGACTTGGACCGAATCCCATTTTTCGAAGAAACAGGTTACAATATGCTAATCGTCTGATGAAATCATTTCCATACAATTTATGAATGAAAAAAGTTGTGTTCATTCAATGATTACCACATATTGACTTCCAAAGCAATTTCTCCAGTGGACACTGTTCAGTCATCCAAATCATGATGAGCAGGATTGGAATCTCTAAATTGAATCTGGAAAAAAGGTTTTTTTCAAATACAATTATTCTTCGACGTGCATTTCGCTAATTAAGTAAACATAATTAGGAGATGATAGACATTGTTTTTGATAACTGAAAAATTTGAGAATGATATGTTAATTCAATCAATAACCTCTGAAAAATATTCAACACATTTCGTATTCCAAACATATATATTTTTGAAGCTTTCAAGTCTCAAAGTTCATCAAAGTATTCACGATAGGTGTTTGAATTCTTGATAAATAATTAGTACCTGTCTTACTTTTCGATATATTTCATTTCTATCTCCACACAATAAGGCATGTTCACTGTGCCAATTACAAATGTTACAGACTTTTCTCGCGAAAAAACTCACCAAAATCCGCTCTGCTTTTCTTCCGTAAAAACCTTGTATGTTTCCTTTCACCGATTGATTAATATTTTATTCTTGAGATGGGAGATTTTCACTCATGGCTTCGTTCAGAGATTATCCAAGGAGAGTAAATGTAGCCTTCTGATTCCATTTTTATAAATTAACAATGAAATTCGTTGGATTCCATTTGAATGTTATCTCAAGAAGGAAATAATGAACTTCTCTGTAAAACAGAGAGCTCTTGTCAGTTCCACCGGAAAACTGTTTCGAGTATTGAAGGGGAATTTGAATCTTAATCAAGTGCCTAATTGAGAAATAACGAGTTTTTGTCTCGTTGGGATTTCGAAGAGTTTGTTACAGGATTGGTCGAAGAGATATAATATCAGAAATTTAATAGTCATGTCAGTTGATCCAAACAATCCTTGAAACTTAATCCACGAGCTCAACTGAATACTCATATATTTGAATCATATTGGGAACAGCATATAATGATTTTACACCAAAACTATTGTATTCCAGTAAAAGACTCATCAACATAAATCAAACAACTACGCCGAAGGCAAAATTAAGTTAGTGAGTCTTATTTTCTTCATGGTAGGATAATTTTTAAAGAATTAGTCAATATTCCAAAAGTAAAAAATTGCTTAGCCTGAATTCAAGTCTACAACATTTATCTTTACATATAGTCAGTGTGCATACTTGAAGACTGGCTATAAATCAAATCATATAAAAGAACAATTTGTTCAGGCCAGTCTCAAACTCCCTACAGTGTGTGAGTTAATTCAACTCCCTTCGTGGTATCAGCCAGGGAAGCAGTTGTTTTCTAATAGGTGTCAGTTCATTAATCTAGTTTGGGACTGGCCTGAACAAATTGTTCTTTAATATGATTTGGTACATTTATAGTACCCAATAAGGAACATACATATATCTGTAAAGCCTGAAATCAGTACAAAAAATATTCATCTACAGAATAATAAATTCAATGAAAATTCTTTCAATGCTTTTTTTAATGATTTCAGTTCAGGGATGGATTTCATAATCGATGGTAATTCATTTAAAATCCTTTGGCCAATTATAGATGGAGAATTGAAAAAGATTTTTTTTGAAAACAGTACATGTTGTTTTGTATTGACTAAATGCACTTGAGCAATAGTTTTAAAATGTTTCAAATTGCGACATAAAAATAAACAGACTTCAAAAATACGAAGAAATGGCAGAGTTGAAATTTTCAATTCTTCAAAATAATACTTATAACTGCTTGTACTCAATACACCAGCAATAGAGAGAATTATTTCTTTTGGGAGATAAAAATACCATCAAATATTGATGGCATTGCACAAAAAATAATGCCATATCTCAATCGAGATTCTGCCTGAGCAAAGTACAGCATAGTCAACAGGTCATGAGTAAGACCACATCTAAGATTACGAAGCATACAAATCACAGAAAAATGATTTCACTCAGGTCAGCTGAAGTATAGGGATATAAAAGTGAAGTGGTTTGCTTTGTTGATGTTATCAATTGGAATATTAGGAGAATAGAAATCCTAGAGAGCATATCTTTTGGAATATTTTCGAAATCAATTTTTTTGTCGACATTTTAAGTTCATCATGTTTCTCCTTTCATTGATTGTAATAGTCACGTAATTGAGGACATGCTCTAGACAAAACATGTCGATTTTTCAGATCCTCACTGGATTTACAAACACTAGAGTTGATCCAGTTTCAATTATTGTTATTTATAATTCGTCTGTTGACAGAGGAAAGTTAAACTCAAAATAGTACAGAAAAATGTCAATAAAAATGTTTCATACTGAATTGGCAGACATGCCATATATCTGATTCCACTCTTCAGAAAAATAATTATAGATGAAATTATCTACAGCGTTATCAGTAAAATATCTCTTCTGGTAAAAACTCGATAAGGCAGCCGGTTCGATGTTCAGTTCGAGAAGTACTACACTGTCACGAAAAAAAATCGATTTTTATTCCTGTGAGCTATAGTACAAGGACCGCCCACTTAGAGTCTACAACTAGGAAAACATAGAAAACGTTGATTTTCCAAGATATTTCAGCTTAGTTTTAATGTATGTATGTTTGGCTTATAAATATGTTCTAGAATATTTTAAAGACTAAAAAAAATCAAATATCCAAGAGGAGCTCGATAACAATTCAGAATACAAAATTTAGTATTATTTATATCTTTGATTCGATTGCGAAAACACGAAATTGTTCAACAATAATATAATTGGCATTTCTCCCTTCAACAAATATTCCTACTAGTTTTGAACTCAGATTTTTTCTAATTGAAAGAGAACATTCCTTCCTCTTTCATTATTATCCAAAACGGTGCTGATGGGATGATTAGAAGTGTCTTGCACCGAAACTTCAAGTACATAATTGAGGAAGACAGTGATTTACGTTAGTGACATTTTATATCAATGCTCTTCCATATATTATGTTGTGTAACTCAATGAGATAAAGTGATTTCATATATTTCAATGTTCATTGGATAACCTCTGAACAACACGAAAGAATTCAAAACAGTCTAAATTGAAGGAGTTATATTTTTCAGGAGTGATTAGTTTCTGGGAAAGATTCCCACATTTTTTGTATCAAGATGGAGTAGTAGAAAGCCAAAAACTTTTTTCTTTAAACAGTCATTTTCTCATTTTTCAGAAAAAAGAATGAATACATCGATTGCAATTCTCAAAGGTACTCTAGTATATCCAACTCTGGTGCAGTTAGAAAAATAAATCAAAAATATATATTGATCGTTACAATTGAAATTGTAAGTGATGTATTCAAGCGATCACTTCTTGTAACAATCAATTCTTCATGATTTGAGATCTGTGAATACACAATACCACTAAACCACACGATAGAATCACAAATTCTGAACTCTGAAACTATAGAGAAAATGATAAATTCTGTTACTGAAAATAACATCCTTTTATTTTCGTAAAATGAGTGAACGATGCACCATAATCGATCAAATTTAATATCTATTTAGTTACGAATGTACCAAACAATATTCGAATCTGATTCTTTGACAGAATTCCAATGTCAAATCTATTTTACGGATAAGCAGGCGAATAGACAAAAACGAAGGTTCAAAAGTTTGTCCATTGAAATTCTTTGAGAAAAATATTGTCAGAAAACTCATTACTTCTCAATT
>WOGR01008477.1:0-11826 GCA_015342045.1 Leptinotarsa lineolata | reverse complement strand
TTTTTAAAAAAAACTTCCTATGGACGTATGTCCTAAACGCCTTAACTTTTGAGATATAGGGTGACAAAGTTTTCAAAAATAATCAGTTTTTTAATAAAAACTGAGATATTTTTTGTAGACATCTTTGGCATATTTGGTACATATGTTCCATGCCTCAAGGCGCATTTTCTGACGAGAGGCCAAATAGCCCGAAACCGGTCTGCAAGTGTGCCTGTTCAATAATTGAAACTCGATTCCGGTAGTTGTATCGCCAACAGCATATGCAGGAAATACTTCAGTGAAGATTCCTGCACTGACACCTGTCGAATATAATCCAACTTCCTTCGTGGTATTAGCCGGGGGAGTAGTTGTTTTCTGCTAGGGTCAGTCCATTAACCTACTGTGTAAGGTGGCGGAATCTATCCAACGACCTTCGTGGTATCAGCCAGGGGAGTAGTTGTTTTCTGATAAGTGTCAGTCCATCAACCTACAGTGAAGGAGTTTGAGACTGGCCTGAACAAATTGTTTTTGCTATGTGATTCCAGTCTCACGAAATTAATATAACAATCGTTTGAAAACCAACTTGTTTGAAAGATTCCAGACATAATAATAATAATTATTTGACTACGTTACATAATACAATACGTTTGTAGCACGTCATGTTTGGCTTAACATTAAAAATACAGTTACAGTTAAAAATTTACTGGTAAATAACAACAATCGTATATATGGAAACTTTGAAAATCAAAAAGAAGTAGTGACATGTGTGTTACCACAAAAATATGTTCTGAAGTCATCGACAGAATAGTAGCAATGCCTCAACAAATAATTTTTCAATTTTCTCTCGTAATTATTCAGACTGAGTTCATTAAAATTTTGGGGCAAGATATCGTACAGAGAAGTAATCTATGGAACTTTTTTATGATAAGTGAAGAAGATATCGATTTGTTCTAATGTGGTGAGCGTTTTCTGTGTTATATTCGTGGATTTGACATTGTTTCACCAAGGATGGTTTTTTCTTGTGGATTTCAATCAAAACATAATAAAGGAATAAAGTTGGCAATGGCATAATTCTGAGTTTTTTGAAATTTTCTTGGCAGTGATCCCTGTATCCAATATTAGCCAGCACTCTCAATGCTTTCTCTTGCATCTTGAATATTTGAATGGAATTACATGAGTTTTCCCAAAGTCGTGCACCATAACTAATATGACATGAATTTCCCCAAAGTTGTACACCATAACTAATATGGAAGTGGAACAGTGAAAAATATGAGATTTTCAATATACTCGCACTAGTGATGTCTTTCAATTGGTGGAGGGTTCTCTTTTCTTTTGAGAAAGATGTGCAGACCAGTTGAGTCTATTATCTAATGTGATGCCCAGTAATTCAACTTTATCAATTTCGCAATCAGAGATAATTTTATTATTAGCAGAAATCTGGATGTATTGTGTCTTCAGACATGAAAGTGGTGTCGTCTGCAAAGAAAACTAATTTGAACGGCATCATATATTTGCACAAGTCATTCACATAAATGACAAATAAGAGTGGGCCCAATAGAGACCCTTGGGGAACGCCATGCTTAATAGTCTGAATGTTTGATAAGGTATCGTTGAGCATCACTGCTTGTTGACGATTAGTAAGATAAATTCTTATTGAGTGAAGCGGAAATCCTCTAACACTCAATGGAGATTCTTCAGTGAATGTTTTGAAAAACGTAAAATACAATAACTGTCAATGAGAAATCTTTCAAAAAATTCAATAATAGCTATTTATGACATGAGTGTTGAAAGTAAGGTTCAATTTTGTGAGTGAAAGAGTTTGCGAAACGAGCGTAGCGAGTTTTTGTACAACTGTCCTGTTTTCATAACAAAATAGATAAATTTGATATTTCTATGAAAACAAATGTTGACATCTCTTGTCAGCTAATTATTTTTTTTATGTTATCGCATTTTCTGTGAATTAGCCGTGTCAGGTGATGCCAAATCACCTGGTTACCAACGAACAGTATTGTTTACAGCTCACGCGTTTTATTCAAAGTCACATTTGAAGTTCTTGCTGGTGTTTAATGTCTTGTGTGATGAAGAACGATTGTGGGGAATTATGTGTTCCTGACGATATTGAAAAGGCTGCAAAAGAGCTTCAACTGAATTGTTACCAAAAAATCAGCTCAGCAGTACGACATCGCATATTGTAATTTTCTTAGCTGGTGTAGCCTCAAAAATGTCGAAGGAAATTTCAGCTAAACCGTCTTCTTAGCCCATCTAGAAGAGAAATCAAAAATATGGAAGTCGTCAACTTTCTGGAGCAAGTTTTCAATGATAAAGTCGAGTGCGCTCGTTAAAAATGGTGTCTTTAGAAGCAAATATTTTAAGATGATAGCATCCCTAAAGCGGAAAAATGAAAGTAATAGGCCCAAAAAATCAAAAACCCCTATGTTTGAACGAGCCCAGAGGTTTATAAATGAGGCGCCAGATGAAAAATATTTGATGATAAAAGTTGCTGCTATTTTCGGAATATATAGAGCCTGCCGGCGTGAAGAGCTGTGCCATTTATTGATAAAAGATATTGAATCAATGGATTAATCATTTATTGTCCGAATTCCAAATACAAAAACGAAAGTAGGTCGCAGTGCCAACTTAGTTGGTATAAACGCGTTTGGGTAAATGCTTGTACCATTGCTGAGTTTCTGAACCTCCTGGAACCAAAGAATGTACAAGTCACTGTTTCAGAAGGTCTTCTGCTTCTTTGCTATCAGAATCAGGAGCAAATATAACGGATATTGAGAAGCACGGAGAATGGAAGCCTACAACAGTAGCTGAGGGTTACATCGACAAATCTATTTCTTATAAAAAGGCTATTGATAAGTAATTCAGCGTTACAGCATCGTCCTCTTCACTTCAAGAATTGAATGTTGATGCCCATGAAATTGTTAACTCAGCTGGTTCAAATATATTGCAAGGCTCTTCAATATCGCGAGGCAATAATATCAGCCGTTGTTCTAATTTTTCTCTCCATAGTAATGTTCATAAATAATAATAATAATAATAATAATGTAATCAATGTACATATTACATTTGTTACAAAATTTAATTATATCCAAATCTATTGTTCATAATGAAACTTCCCTCAAGATTGAATAATTATGTTGTGTTTATTGCTATTTGGTCGAAAAAAAATCATGCTTCAATACTTTTAACACTAATGTTAAAAATATTTTTAACACGCCACTTTGTAAATATCATCTTTCAATACTCTTGACAACCATTGAAAATTTTACTTTCAATGACAGTTGTACAAAAATGTCGTTTCAAAGCTCTCATTAAATGAAAACTAGGTACTATTTGGAAAAGTCAATTTGAAAAACTATTCAGGTTAGTTAGAGGGAACCCCATAATGAAAAGAAAAATTTTTGCATTTTATATTATTCAGACCAAAAAACTACAGCGTGTTTTTTTCGAAGTTACAAAGTTATCTTTGTCCGAAATTTTGAAAAAGAGACAATTATTTTTGAACATTCTGCATAATATTGAGAAAGGAGTTTTATTGAAATAAATATTTCGAAACCTCTTTTATGCTTGGTCAGAATTTGGAGGGATGATTTATCTACATTTCCATGTTATTTAGTATCCAATTTTACCTAGCATTTTCATAAAATATTAATCAATAACTCAAGAACCGTTATAGTTAGGTACATAGTACCCCAAATGAAATCATATCATTTTTCCTGATCTATTTAAAAGTGAAACAAAATACAGAGTGTTCTTGAAAAAATACAACTTTGTCATGTCACGCTTTTTTGAGCCACCCTGTAGATTCCAAAATAATTTCCTTCTGCAGCCCTAATCAATATACATATGATGAAATAAAGAAATTCCTAAGAAAGTTAATGGTTTGGTTTACTGGGACCGTGTCGTATGAGGTGCATCACCCTGTAGAGGTAGAGAGACTATAGAAATTAAAAAACACAGGGATGATTTCGAAAGAAAAAAGAAGCAATGAACAATAATGAAATCTGGCTACCTGTTCACCAACTCAGGCACTGCGACCGTTGAAACATCGCCTTGAATAATGTCTACCGCAGTAGTAGACAAAACTTCAGGCATGAAAACCTGCAAACCACGGCTTAAAAATCCTGGGAAATAGCTTTCATAAAGTATTCGTTTTGAAATTGTGATACATTTCACAAGAGTATGGTGAATATACACACACAGACTATCACATATACATTATATTCCCTGAAAATTACCTTCCCCCCACTCTTGCGGCAGATTACTTTCTTAAGTGATTTAAAAATTCTCAAAATGCTATCAGAATATGAGAATATTCTGTAAAAACTCATTTTTGTCAACAATGAAATGAAAAAGTGAACGCCTCTGACCCATTTCATACAGGGTGTTTCAAATTCGATCCTCCCATTGGGATCTCGGAAACTATGAAAGATATGAAGATGGTTGAATTGGGGCAAAATTGCGCGTTTACCTGACTAACAATACGACGTTGAGAAAGTTCGGAAATTCCGAGTATATCGGAAAATATCCGGAAAAACCGAAATTTCGGAAAATGGTTTTTATTTTTTTCTGGCTTTATTTTTTGAATGATTCGAAAATAAATTGCACTTCCACATTGCCACTTTTTCCCTGATACATAATTGTGTTTTCATATTTGCTATCCGACGTTTTGTCTTTCGGTCACCATCATCAACTTTATTTTTTATTATGGGCGCTACATAGGATTCTTTCTGTTTTGAGTAGAACCAGATTTTACCTTCTCAATGATGCATCATAAGTTTTCGAAAAATTGGAGCTATTGAAAAAAATTAATTCTTATCATAATAGGCTTTGACTTTGATGTTTCTTAATTTGACGTTGAATTTGTTACACTCGATGACATTTTGTTATTGTACAAGTTATTGAATTTTTGGCGAAAAATGGATTTCACGAATGAAGAAAAAAATTATACAAATTTAATACAAATACGATAGAAACAGTGTTAGGACATCGGAAATGTATTTAAACTTATATCCCGAAAGACGACAACCACGTCGAACTATGTTCAAGGTATTGGATCAAAAACTCACCCAGTTTGGTTCGTTTGAAAAGCCAATGAAAAAATACGAAGACAGAATCAACAATCAAAATTCAATAAATGAGGTGTGTATGAGGTAAATTAGACATTGTGTCCTTTCCATAGAAAATAGAACTTTGAATAAATAACAATAATTAACTAAAAAGTATATACAAAAGTATACCACAGCAAATGCTCAAAATGCTGGCGTTTTTCATGATAACACAACTGTGCTCCTCTTCGAATATTATTTACTGCACTATTATTTTCCCTCCTCCGCAATCTTTCGATCTCTCTAACAATACTGTGTTGAAGGTCCTCATTATTTTGATATTCCCTCTGACCATGAACTTTATTTTTCAGTGTACACCATAAAAATGTATCCACACTCAAGTCTGGAGACCTTGCTGGCCACTCCACCGGCCCATTATTCCCTATCCATTTATCACCAAACCTATCAGTCAGATAATAAGATACCCAGATGTTGTTATAGTTAGCCAAACGTAGATCATCCAAATAGTCTTCGAAAATCGACATTAAAAACTAGTGATCGGTTTCTCCATTCAGAATTCCGTCAAATAAATGAGGAACCAAAATTCTATCTTTGTAAATTCCTGCCCACACGTTAATACTAAATCGCACTCGAGGTCGAATTTTTCGGAACTGCCTGAGGTTGTTTGTGCTCCAAATGTGTTCGTTATTTCGGTTGAATATCCCACAATTCATAAAAGTGCTTTCATTTGTCCAAATTACATTTTCTAGGAAAATCAGGTCTTTTTGTTAGCCATTTACGAAATCCTAATCGCCTTCTGGGATCACCTAGATGCAATTTTTGAAACTTGTAACATTTAAAACCGCTATTTTTGAAATGTCTCCAATCGCTTGTATGACAAATATTCATTTCGGAGGAAATTTGACGAGTAAATTTCCCCGGGTTCATGTTTATCTGCAAATTATTAATTTCATACATACCTCATCTATAAAATTTTCTTAAGTTTTCTCGTCCATTCTGTCTCCTTATCTGTTCCTCGGCTTTTCAAATGAACCAAACTCGATAAGATTTGGATCCAATAACTTGAACATAGTTCGATGTGGTTTTCGTCTTTCGGGATACAAGTTTAAATACATTTCCGATGTCCTACCACTGTTTCTATCGTATTTGTAATGAATTTGTATCAAATCTCTTTTTTCTTCATTCGTGAAAGCCATTTTTCGCCAAAAATTTCATGACTTGTACAATAACAAAATGTCATTGAGTGTAACAAATTGAAAGTCGAATTTAGAAACATCATCAAAGTCAAAGCCTATTATGATAGAATTATTATTTTTTTCATATCTCTAACTTTTCGAAAAAAAAATGATAACTTATGATACATCATTGAAAGAGTGAAATCTGCCTCTATTCAAAACAGAAAGAATCCAATGTAGCGCCCATAAGAAAAAATAAGGTTGATGATGGTGGCCGGTAGACGAAACGTCAGCTAGCAAATATGAAAACACTATTATGTAGCAGGGGAGAAAGGCAATGTGGCAGTTCAATCCAGAAAAAAATAAAAACCATTTTCCGAAATTTCTGTTTTTTTCCGGATATCTCCGGATATACTCGGAATTTCAGAACTAACTCAACGGCATATTGTTAGTCAGATAAATGCGCAAATTTGCTTCGATTTAACCATCTTCGTATCTCTCATAGTTGGCGAGTTCCCAATGGTAGGATCGAATTTGAAACACCCTGTATAAGAATCATGGTAAGACAAAGTGTCGTGCAGCCTTTCAAAATGAACTGGTTACATTTATTTATATTATCACAACACAATAAATCTTATCGAACGCATTCAAACTTTCGGCTTCCTACGAAATTACAGATTAATACGTTTACTACCTACTACCTCCTCCTACGAATTTAAGTATTTCAAGGGCAAAAATATATATCAGGTTCCACTGGAGTCCATTTTTCATCAGATATTTTACAATTCAAAATAGTGATGGCCTAATTCGAATTGAAAATAATCCACAATTCGATTATCATATTAATTCGAGATATCGAATCAATTTTCAAGATAATTCGAATTATTATTCTGATTATGTAGTATCATCATTCAGGCGCATTTGACCATAATTTGAAGTAACTTGACAGTATTTGCATCGTATACCTCAAAAATAAACATGGCTCATCATTGTCATTTTTAAGTCAACCGCTGATAGTAGGTGTTTTTATTGGCACTAGTCGTATTCCAAAAGTTATTCTCTGCTCGATGTTATTCGATCGAGCAGAAACAGCAAATTACTTTGAGTGGGAATGACCCAATTACTCTAGTCAAGAAATGCTTTTTTTTCGAACTTTTTTCAGCAATCTCCGAAAATTATGATTGAGGTGTCATTCGATTCGGAATATTGTCTAGAAAGTTTTTGAAAACTAACGACTTTCGGAAATGAAAATTACAAAAGTTATAAACAATTTAGGGAAAAATAAAAAATTGGTTTATTTTTCTGTGAATATCTGAAAAACTAATTGAGATTTTCAAAATCTAATAAAAGATTCGAAAAGAAGAAGAAATTTTCTATTAAAAAGTCCCGACTCCCGGAACTGTAGGACAATATTTATAATTTTCCCGGAGCCCTGAAAATGAGCTCGAAATCGGGTGTTTAGCCGCGCGTAAGCCGTGCCTGTTTGGACCATTTAAAAAAAATGTTTGGCATATAAAATATATAAACTAGGGAATGAAAAAATTCAGGCATATCCTCAAAAGACAAATAAACAAAAATCTGTCAGTAAAAAAAATTTATTGCAATTATTCGATTCATTATGCAATTGTCAATTAACAATTTTTTATCACTCGATCATCAATATTGCAAGTATGATATTTTTCAAACTATAAGTGTGGAATTTATTTTTTTTCTTTCGTAGAGATATGATTATAACGGTAAAGAATCGGTTTCCGTTCGAAATATCAAAAAATTACTATTTTTCAATTATTTACTAACAATTTTCTACATTTTCGAATGGAAAAGTTCAATAAATAATCGGAAAATATTATATTTTCTATAATTATCATTTATATGTTTTATCATCAGGAGCTACATAAAAATATTTTTTTTCAAATATTATCACTTATTGTTTAAAAATCTGTTATGAACAAATGCAATGCTTATGACATGATCGAATTTTTTTCTTGGATCCTAATTTTTGATAAAAATTATGACCTAAAAAAATAGCGTTTCTCAAAAAAAATTTTACAATGCAAAATAACGCATTCGTTAATCAACAATTGTTTTTTATCCACTTATGATTAATTATGAGGAATCATTTTTTCAAATCATTATTTATCTTATTTTCTAATATTTGGAGATAAAACAATTATTTTAAAAAAATTTCATTGTTTATCAAATAAACAATTTGTTACAAACAAACAAAATGTTTCATTTAATTTTTTTTCTAGTTGCAATTGATGAATGGAAAACAACCGAGTATTTTTTCAATTTTTTTTTCCATTTTTCACAGAATTTTATAATTTTTGCGCCCATAACTCTATTATTATCATCTATTTCTTTATCATTCAAATTATTATATTCATTAAACTAATGGAGATACAATAAAAAATCCCAAGGCTATATATATTTCGTGATTAATCAAGAAAAAAATAAGTCTTGAAATTTTTTAATGTATGTATCTCCATCAGTTTAATGAATATGATAATTTGAATAATGAAAGAGTTGATCCAATAATTCCAACTAGAAAAAAAATAAAATGAAAAAAATTCATTTGTTCATAATGAATTGTTTATTCAATGAATAATGAAAATTTTTAAAAATTGAATTTTTTTCCCAAATATCAAAAAACAAGATGAATAATGATTTTACAAAAAATGGTTCCCCAATATAAATAATCAGTGGAAAAAAAATGTTAATCAACAAATGCGTTTTTTGTCTTTGTTAATTATGATTTTTTTAAAAAAAGTCATAATTTTCATCAAAGATTAAGATTCCAAAAAAGAATTTCAATTATGTTATGAGCAATGCATTTGTTCATAACAAATTTTCAAACAATAAGTGATAAAAATTCAGAAAAATATATCTTCAGATAATAAAACCATATTAGTAATAATAATATAAAAAAAAAATTCGATTACTTATTAAACTTTTTCATTCAAAAGTGCAGTATATTTTTGATAAATAACTGGAAAATAATAATTTTTCAATATTCCGAACGGAAATAGATTCTTAACCGTTATAATCATAGCTCTACGAAACGAAAAAAATCCACACAGTTTGAAAAATATCACACTTGCAATATTGATGATCGAGTGATAAAAAAATTTTAAACACCAATATCGTAGTAAATCGAATAATTGCAATAACAAATTTTTACCGACAGATTATGAGTATATTCCTGAATTTTTCAATTCCTCAATTTATATATTTCATATGCTAAAACTATTTTTTGTTAAAATGGCCCAAACAGGCACGGCTTACGCGCGGCTAAACACCCGATTTCGAGCTCATTTTCAGGGCTCCTGCAAAATTATAAATATTGATCCTACAGTTTTGAAATTAGGGACTTTTTCATAGGAAATTTCGTTCTCTTTTCGAATCTTTTTTTCGATTTTGAAAATCTCAATCAGTTTTTGAGATATTTCCAAAAAACTATACCCATTTTTTATTTTCCACTAAATTGTTCATAACGTTTGCAAATTTCATTTCCGAAAGTCGTCCGTTTTCAAAAACTTTCTAGACGCTTTTTCGAATCGAATGACACATCCACCATAATTTCCGGAGACTGCTGAAAAAAATTGGAAAAAAAGCACTTCTTGACTGAACCAAGAATGTCGAGAATGTGCACGAGGGTACTCTTTATCAAAATTTGAATTTTTTGAATTTGCGTTGCGTGTATGCTCTTGCTGAACTACAGTGGATGAGACTTCCATAGTATATGTCAATTAGGTTTAGCAGTGTATGGCTCTTCCGCAGAACTAGCAATACCGCTTTAAGGGCATTCCGTGATAAATCAGTAATAATGTAGAAAATACATTTGAGAATTACGTGAACTTCACGATGAGAGCTGGGAGTTGATGAAATTGTAGTTTACTTTACTTGGTAATTTAATAAATAAAAATGAATTGGTGTTCGTGGGTCTCGCTAAAACTCGAGAATGGCTGAACCGATTTGGCTAATTTTGGTTTTGAATTATTTGTGGAAGTCCAAGGATTTGTCTTCGTCGAGAATAGAATAGTAAAGTATTGAAAACGATATTTTATCACTAATTATAATAATAAAAGCACTCAAAATTGGCTGGACCAATTTTTATGAGCTTTGTCTTTTTGGATTTGTCTTTGTTGGGAATAGAACAATAAGTATTGAAAAATGATATTTCCTCAATGAAAATAATACTAATAATAACAATAAAGGAACTCAAGAACGGCTGAAACAATTTTTATGATTTTTGTGGTTTCGGTTTTGCCTTCTTCAGGAAAAGGATGATAAGTATTCAGGTATAATATTTCATCAATGAAAATGATAATAATTGAGGAAGTCAAGAAATGCTGAACCAATTTTTTTGATTTTTGTGTTTTTGAATTCGTCTTTGTCGGGAATAGGATAATAGGTAAATAAATAACTTGGGAAGCTGAATACACTTGTTCAAATGAATGAAACTGAAAAGATTTCTGTATGTAAAAGTGTATAATTGAAATCTGCAAAGCGCTTTCGACTTTCGTCATCTTCAGTGCTCACTTGTCAGGTAGCAGAAAGTATCTAGAAGAGAAAACAAAGTACATTCATAAAATTTGATTAATATAAAAGCTAATCAGCATAATAACCAACGAAGCACTAGTTGGAGATGGAGACCATGTTGCTCAGTCAAATTGAGCTTTGCAATAGAAATTTCAATTATAAACTATTACATACAAACATCTTCTCCGTTTCATTCAGGATAATTGGTATCAATATATGATATTGATTATCAATGGAAATGATAATTTTAATAAAGAAACATAAGAACGGCTGAACCAATTTCTATGATTTCTGTGTATATGTCTGGCGTAGGATAATGAATATTGAAATGAAATATTTCGTCAGTTAAAATGACAATAATTTTAATAATAATGGAAGAACTCAAGAACGGCAGGATCAATATTTATGATTTTTGTGCTTTGGATTTGTCTTAGTCGGGAATAGGATTTTGAGTATCAATATATGATATTTCATCAGAAGAAATAATGATAATAGTAATAATGAGATAATTCAAGAACGGCTGGACCGATTCGTCGGATCCGCTAGTGTAATATAATAATGATCACATTGTCATCAGGAATTTTTATTTTGAAATCATGATTCATTCACCTAGATAATTGCACAGCAATGGTACCAACTGTCTTCAAAGACTCGGAAGTTTGGAATCGAAAAACCCATTTTTGTATTCGAAACGTTCAGTGATAAAGAATATTTTCCGCTCCACGACGTAACAAACGATATTCATTGTTATTTATATTCAATTATTATATTCATTATAGGTATTCACTTGAGATTTTTTCATGAATTTTGGCGAGCTTACTAGAAGTCGAACATATTTATTTTACAAAATTTTGATTCTGTGTACTCATTTCTGATATTGTTCCGTAGAAATAAGCTACTGATTGGAATGATAAGAATATGTCTATTTTAGATGTGATTGTTCTCGAAAAAAATTATTCAGTAGAAATTATTTGCTTGGAAATAGTTCATCTAGATCATATATAGTATTGAGTTCCATTCAATAGAAAGTTACTGGTTTATTTCTGGATGAT
>WOGR01008476.1:0-11827 GCA_015342045.1 Leptinotarsa lineolata | reverse complement strand
TATATAAAAGAAAGTCTACACTATTTATACCTCAAGAACGGCTTTACCGATATGGCTAAAAATTGGTGGGGAGGTAGCTTAGAACCAGGAGACGGACATAGAATACTTTTTATCCCGTAAAAAAATAGTAATAATAATAATAATAATAGGAGAACTCAAGAACGGCTGGGTTGGGTTGCGGAAACAGATTGAAATCACTACTAGTGGTCCCAAGCTGAGATCATCCACAGGGAGAAACACTGATTCGAAAGGAAGTTCAAAGAAGCTGCATATATGTTGTCCAACAATGCATTCAGTCAATCTACCGTAGATATACGCAACATATGGAAACCTGTGATCAAGCGGAAAACCCTCAACTCCTGCCAAACGGTCAACTCCCGATAAACCGGTGAAGCGGAGGAAAGAAGTGACAGCGCGCGAATGACCTATAAATAGTCATCTCAAGGAGGAATAGTCCAGTCACCACCCTAAGACGATTGTAGATACTAACAATCGAAACGTCTTGAGGTAACTTGATTTAAAGTCTTCTTGATTTTTTGAAATATTTTTTACATTTTCTATAAATTTTAAAATTTATTTTTGCTTATTCCCCATTTCATTCTTTTTTTACTCTTTTATTTATTTTTACTCTGTGGTCATTTTCATCTTTCATCTTGATTATTTAATCTTATTCATTTTATTGTATTTCAGCTCACATTATATCAATAAACATAATAATAATGCTTATACATAATTGATTTTTCATCTATTCATTTTAATCTCATTTGTTCTTTCATAGATTTCGAGTCATATTATAATCATATTAGACAATGCAACTCTTCCTGATAGTCAGTGGGCATACTTGAAGACTGGCTATAAATTAAATCACATAAAGGAACTGTTCAGGCCAGTCTCAAACTCCCTATACTGTAGGTTAATGGACTGACACCTATCAGAAAACAACTACTCCTCTGGCTAATACTACGAAGGGCGTTGTATTATATCCGACAGGTGTCAGTGCAGGAATATTCACTGAAGTATTTCCTGCATATGCTGTTGGCAAAACAACTACCGGAATCTATTTTCAATTATTGAACGGGAACACTTGCAGACCGGTTTCGGTCTATTTGGCCTCTCGTCAGTGCGAGGTAGTGACCATCATCAACATAGAGTCGATAATATTCCATAATTAAAATTAGAATTCCTTGCAGTATATCATTCCTCGAAGTAAGCTGAAGCGAACAACAAACAACGTGTTTGTCACTGCCACACTTGGTGAACGAGGTAGGAAGGAAGGAAAAAAAACTCTTCACGTATAGTCAGTGGGCATACTTGAAGACTAGTTATAAATCAAATCATATAAAAGAACAATTTGTTCAGGCCAGTCTCAAACTCCCGACTGTGTAGGTTAATGGACTGACACCTATCAGAAAACAACTACTCCCCTGGCTAATACCACGAAGGGCGTTGGATTATATCCGACATGTGTCAGTGCAGGAATCTTTATATGCTGTTGGCGATACAACTGCCAGAATCGATTTTCAATTATTGAACGGGCACCCTTGCGGATCAGGAATTGGCGAGTTTCGGATATGCGGTTGGTTAGTACCTCGTTCACCAAGTGGAGCAGTGACAAACATGGTTGTTGTTCGCTACAGCTTAGTTCGAGGAATGATATACTGCAAGGAATTCGAATTTTAATTATGGAATATCATCGACTCTATCTTGATAATGGCCACTACTTTGCACTGACGAGAGGCCAAATAGCCCGACAGATACAGAAAGCTGTCATTCTTGGCTCACTGCGCTTGCTCAGGGCACATGATTCTCGGACCCACTGATCACTTACCCCACGGTGTGGGAAGTTGTCATTGGTTAATAATTCCGGTGCGCCCTCCTGAATGTATCGGGGCTTCGAGGGATAGGGCCTGATCAGCGCATACTACGGTAAAAGAAATAATAATAATAATCGACTTTATTCATTATAAGCGATAAAGGATATCTGGTTTGTATTTACATTATTTATAACCTTATGACGAATGGGCGAAGTGTCAGCTACAGCTATTTTTCAACTAGACCCTGATGGGCGGTATTTTTCAGAAAACTGTTACCATTTCCTGATATTGGTTCGAGTATTTTCAAAAGGGGTCTTACTAATTTATGACAAGTTGATCCAATTGATTTTACAATGGGTTTCAAAGGAATATTACGTTTTTTTATTACTCGTTATCCATTAAGATGTAATGCACTGTTTTGGTTTGGATATTTTTGTCGTTAGCCATTGTTATCAATAATGTGTTCAATAGTTTCCCATGTGTACGTCCATGCCCAACGACTCATTCTCGATCTAACCGACCTACTATCTAAAACCCCGTCGATCAAAGATTAGGGCTTTTCGATTATTTCAGTGTACTTATACCCAACATTCCCCGCACAATTGTCCGATCCGATATCAAAGCTCAAATTAGTTTGGATAATCGTCAATAAATCCAACATCTCCGAGCGGGCCGGTCGGCCCGTTTGCCGTCGCGGGGGGCGGGGGGCAGGCTCGCGCGGCGGCACCTTTGTGATGCCTTATACGGCAAGTAATTACCGCCAACCGATACAATAAGACGGTCGACCGCCGTGTCGCGCTCGCCTTTGCTTATTCATAGCACAGGCAACCATGTAAACTTTCGCCATGGGCGGGTATCGGTGTAAGGTCGAAAGTGCACTCTAAGTTTTTTTAAAGTTACTACCCTTCGGGCAACAAATCACAACTTCTTTATGCATAATTTCCTTCTAGAAGTGTAAAACACAGACAAAACTTGTAACGATCAAATGTTACATCATTTATAATTAAATCTATAATTCATATGAGCCCATTATCTAGTGATCTAAAGTGAGAATTTAACATTTGGATTCGTTCCATGAATCAATAACAATTAATTCATACATACGAGAGCATCTTGCGGAGGATAGCCAAACTATCAGGTCACATTGTACACACTCATAATAGAATTTTATAGAACGCAATGTTAACTTTGGACCATTTGACATGAATGAATGAAACAAGTATGACCGGATTCGATTTTCATCGAACCGAAGGGTGACTCTCTCTCTTCTTGTCGATCGATCAAGGTAGCAAGATTGATTTTGATTTTTGATCACTGATATTGTAATACCTTGTTTAAAAATATCTGAACATATCTTCTTTTCCTCAAATACAGATCCTATAAAGTGTTTTTTTTAACTGAACATCAGGTACGTGAAAGGAGAGTTCCACTAATTATTTATAACAATTTTTTGTGCTATCAAAAATGTCGGGATGCATGGCTTCAAGTAAATAATATCCGAATTTATTTTGATAATCGTTCAAGATTCAAGTGATTCTTTTTTCCTATAATAGATATTTTAATGTTAGTTATCGCCAGGGGTGTATCAATTTACCTTTGTGAAACGACAATTTCTAATTTTAAAAATTTGACTGCGTTCTCACTTTGTCAGCATTTGGTTGCATTAATTTGTTCCGAATAGAGGCTGAAAGCTGTACTTCAATGGAGAATGGAGAGTAGAAACACAGTACCCCACATGGTATCCTGTTAATCAAGGCTGGAGATGATTCTGGGTGAGTATTACTGCACACATTTTTTTTTCATTTTCAGTCTGTAATTGTGTGTTATATCTCAGCTAGAGTCGTTTTCATCTGAGCCGCCAGGTCCAGTGGGAATAATTCTTGATAGTGGAATATTATGTCTTTTCTATATATTAGAAATTTTGTACCTTACCTTATCTAATACCTGCCCGTATTATCCTTTTTTTTAATATATCTTTATTGAGTCAGATTCATCCACTTGAAACTTGGATTGCATAAGGATTCCTGGGAACTCTTCAACACATCATCGGAAGTTTTGATTCAGTACAACAAAAACATATCTTTTGTTATATAATATCTTTTTCCTTTCAAAACACTTGTAGATATCACAATCTTGGTAATATTTTGTATTAGTCAGTAGACATGGTTAAATTCATGCTTCAAACACCTATGTAAATAGCTTCATACATATATTTAGTAATGAAAAAATATCTTGACGCTTTTTAAATTATCATTGTAGAACTGTTGTTCGAGACTTTAAATGTAAAGATTTATTCGTGTAAAAGACCTTCAAGTGTACATACGCTGAAAGACTTTAAGTGGTTACCACAGACATCCAAGGTTCTAGTGCAGTGTTCATTTCTCTTGTTCAATATTAATTTTATGCATTTCGTTTTCATGACACGACTCCCACGTTGAACCCTACCTAACTAGTGATCTTCAAGTCGCTCAAGGGGTGGATATAGAAGCCACTAGATAAGACAAGGATAGGAGACCACCACTACCACAAGACAGAACCAGTTCCTTGACCCACCTCAGTGACCAGACCAGGAATACCATCTGTGAATCATTTTGTACATATTTGTGTTAAAATCAAACATTCATTTTATTATATACCATATACATTTGGTTAGTGTTTTATTGTTTTGCCTAATATAGAAAGACGTTACTGATATCTATTTGAAGGAAAGTTTGAATTTTTATCCTTTTCTATAAACAAAAAATTCTGGCGTCCAGCCAAAAGACATAATCTGAACCTGTCAAGTCAGTCCAAAGAACAGTACTCCAATCTCCATTGAATTAGCCTGGCCAATCTGAAGTAACTACTTCGTTACAAACTGTTTAAGTTTCCGTTTATTCAGAGAGAGTTATTATTTCAGTAGAACAAGAGTCTCCCGAGGAAGACAAGTTGTCACAATTCATAACTAACAACTTGGTACCTTTATTCCAAGTGCGAAGGAGAAATGCCTTTGAACAGAAAGAATGTGAAAGTATTTGGATTGAATATTGAACCTCAAAGTATCAACTAACTCATTATCACCAATGAATTTCCTTTAATTCCTATTAACTTCTGTGAGAAAAAAACATGTCAAAAAGTTGTTATTCTTTACTGTTAGAATGCCTTGATAGCCTCAAGGAACGAGATGATCTGAATACAGGTATAATACTCGTATTGACTAGGAAAAGGTTGTCAAAGCCCTATTTTTCATATAGAGTATTTACATACACCCTACAATGTATAAAACTTCATGGTCAAAGAATAAGAAGGTTGTTTGAAGGATCTAATACATCCAACTATTAACTTGCACACCAATAGATAATAAGGATTTATTTGAATACTTTCGCACTCTGATATACCATGCAGACGTTATTATAAAGGTATTTGGTTGAACAAGGGAGTCTGAATCACCCAAAGTAGACTCCCTAAGAATTATCTATTCCTGATAGGAAGTTGACAACCATTCCAAAGAGTTGCTAGAAAGTAACGTACAAAAAATTCTATTGAATATTCAATTCGATAATAAAATATCAAAAAGAAGTAAGAGGACATTAAAAAAAGATTAGTGGTACACGAGCAATTGTTATAAATTGATGTCTGAAATGAGTGGAAATTAAGCTCATTCTTCTGAAACTATATTATAGCTTATAACTATAGTCGGAAGCTGTTTGCACGCTTTGCTTCATCACCACAACGATTTTGAAATGATTATCCGTTTCATAACAACACACATGACACACGAAAATCAAATCAATGATATCAATTCAATAGCCAAAAACTTTTTTCTCGAAAATTAACCTGTCCTAAAAATATAGTCCGTTCAATTTAAACAGATTTCTTTGGCTGGGCTATCATCGATGACATAATGTCGTAATTTTATGAAAGAAATTAATGTTTTTTCTCATAATGTTATCCAGATTTGGTACTGAAGAGCTGATAAGGCAATTGTCTTACGGCGAAACATCGGATGTCTACCAGTGAGTGTGACAGTGTTCCACGTGAGTCAAATTTTACCGGTTTTATTTAGTTTATTGTGTAGGAATCCTGTAAATGATATCAGATTCAATTCCATAACTAATGTACAAAATACAAACTGAGTAGAGAAAAGTGTTTTTTGTACAATCCAGTGTTCAAATAAAAGTATTTGTTACGAAAGTATTTTTCTTTCTTGTAATTCAATGTTTATTACAGTAGCTGTTTCAAGGTGGCGTTTTTTGTTCAACTTGTGTCTGAAAGTTACTTCTTTGCATGACCCACACCTCTTTGTATAGAGTTCATTTTTTCGATATTGATTACTTCCTTTCTTCGGAAGATTCCCAAATTTCTTTGTATTAAGATGGAAAAGCAGAAAACCAAATACTTTCTTTCCCAAAAATTTACCTCTCCTAAAAATATAACCCTTTCAATTTAAATAGCACAGTATTCCGTAACTATATCAAAATTGGTAAAATCTGAAACCTCAATATCCTGAATAATAACCAATCATGAACAGATGACGTCACCTGTTATTCGTTCTGCATTTGGAGTGCCACCCTTTCTCTCTCTCTCTTTTCTTAGACTTTTAAAAGATAGATCGATATTAGTGCTCGTGTGTTCATGAAAAATTGTAGGTGAGAAAATACTTCAGTGACTATATGTTCGTGCTCCGAGCCAAGCTCCTGACACTTTTAGGTTGGAAATTTTGGAATTGTCGACTTAAACGTCTACTTTGAAAATGACGCCATATCTTTCTGTATGAAATTTATTTTCAGCAATTGGAAAACGGTTTTATAATATCTTCAATTTGGCGATAGCTTGATGAATGATTATAAAAAAAATGAGTGGATATGTCATGAAAGACATTTATGTTGGTTAGAATGTGATTTCTGAAATAATTTGTAAAACAGTTCAAATCATATGCAATTGAATTCCTTTTATGTAATCAACTAAGATAGTAACAAGGTTAAGGTAGGTATATAGTATTCATCTTATGAAATTTGTTTGTTTGTCTTTCTTGTGAGAATATATTATAGTTACATGCAGGTGAAGAATTACTTAATTTTTGCTATACCCTCAACTGAGTGGTTGAAATGACCTACTATTCCAATTTTCGACGTCTAATCCACTTCGAACTTTTGCACTCATTGCTGAATATGAGGTCGCCGGCCTAATGTAATTTCAACTAAAAATGTTAAATGGGAACAGGTACCATCCCTTTATTACGTCGTGTCCAAGGAGTGTTGGAGATAATAATATGAAATGTAGAACAAAAAACATCAGAACCTACTTCAGATCCGTGAACACATTTCGGTGGTCAGCTTAGGCTCGAACGTTGATTCACCCAAACCAGAAGCAGAAAAGTGCTCCATAGCCGACCTACAGATAGGGTTGCCACCCGTACTATATTATATAGTATCGTACTATATTTCAGTCAATTGTACTATATATTATAGAAAAACAATGTAGGACGAAAAATACTATATTTTTATTGCTAATTCAATTGTCGCGCTTTTTTTGCATTAACTGCGAATGGAACGCACCCGCAGCGCTGTATGGGGAATTTTTGAACGAAACTCATTCATGTACGTATGGCGCTTAGTTAGTTGGTACCACTTACCAACTCGTTTGTTATTGTCAAATGTCAACGTAACTTTGTCAATTAATACTACCAGAACGAACATTGACGTTATTTTTGACTATATAAATAATGATTAAAAATAGATGTGTACTAATTTTTTTCCTGAATTTACCAAAAGTACTATATTTTTTTGATTAAAAAAATACTATTTTTCTTCAAAAAAAAAGGTGGCAACCCTACCTACAGATGCTCCCATTTGGAATGATATCTCTGCAAAAGTTTTCCTACATCTTCCAGCAATCAATTACTCATTCTCGGGTAGAGTGTTTGTTGAGTGTTTGAAGGCAGCGATTATTAATGCACTGCCAAAAGGGGGAACCGTGATTTGGTAACAAACTAAAGACTTATTTCACTGTTGCCAATTTTTTCGCAATATGTGGAAAAGTTTGTTAGGGAGAGAATGACATCATTTCTCAGTAAAAGTCACTTGCTTAGCAACTATCAATTTGGATTCCAGGAATATAAGAGCGCACAGATGATGCTATATATGTTCGCATTACTAGATAAAATATATTTTTGAATAAATGAGGGTCAGGCAGTAGCAACATTATTTCGTGATTTTGCAAAAGCGTTTGACTGCGTGGATTTTTCTATATTCTATTCGTTCGCGTAAATTAAAAATATATGGCATTAGGGCTGTTGTTCTGAGATGGTTTTGATCATACTTGATAGATCTACTAAAGTAGTTTTCAATATAATAAGACTTTCAAATCCCAATCAGTTACTTGTGGGGTTCCTCAGAGTTCAATTATATGGGCCCATTGTGGTTTCTGAGCTACATTGTTATTAAAGATGAATTTATTATGTGTGTGTGTGTGTTAATGATAAACTCTCATTCAAAAATTATATTTCTAATTTTCGCAAGAAAACCTCATCGGGATGTTTCACTACAAGAGTAGTTTTTATGGAATTGTGTCAATTGAATCCCAGCTCAGATATGGAATTAGTTTCTGGAGAAGCAGCTTTCATGCAGCTATGTTCGCACCACTAGATGAAATATATCTCAAAATAAATGAGGGTGAGGCAGTAGCAACTGTGTTTTGTGACTTTGAAAAAGTGTTTGACTGCGTGAATCATTCAATTCTTTTGCTTCAATTAGAAATGAATGGCTTTGGGAATGAATGGAAACCTCTTATCAATAGTGGCTTCAACAAATACGTAAAATAAGCGTTTCTCGGAAGTTCTCAGAAACAGCTCCGATTTCAATGGGGTACTTTTTTATTTTGTTTGAAATTGGAGGCCTTTTAGAGCAAGGACATAATTATTTTATATTGTTCAAAAATATGTTGTTTGCTTAGTTATTTGATTAGGGCTTTGCTATCTGGAGTAATTTGCCAGACTTTGGTGATCTGATCATATTCACTCGAAGTAAAATGTTTTCAAATGCATTTGTACGAACGGTAGACAGTCATACAATAAGTCAGAAAACGTGTACAAAATGGGCTCTTCGCTCTCCTGTCGATGAGAATGTCCGCGATACATCTGCTCCTCTTCATATATTAATCAGTTTAACATTGTACATTGAAGAATTACGTAATAACTACAGAAACAACGTTCAAGTTTTTCTATGAATATAATAATGATGAAACTGAAGCGTCTGGAGGAAATCTTAGATATATGATTTCAAAAAAGGAAGGTCTTCTCGAAGTCTTCTCCACACAAAAGGGAATATGTTTAATTGGAAACAAACATACATGTTTCGATCACCACTGTAATCATCTTCACTGTAACAAAGTATGAACAAAATGGTTGAAGGCACGTGGGATTATGCCATCATATTGATTGATAATTAATTATTGTGACCATAATTTGGTACCAAAGTACGCTAAAGGCAAGGGGAACAAATTTCATACCTTGCCCTTGCCTTCAGCCTCCTTTGATACCAAATTATGGTAACAATATCCAATTATTAATCAATATGATGGTATAATTCCATGTGCCTTCAACCATTTTGTTCACACTTTGTTACATTGAAGATGATCACGGTGGTTATCGAAACATGTATTTTTTTTCCAATGAAATAATTTAATATATTCTCTTTTGTATGGAAAAGACTTAGAGTTTACCTCCCTTTTTTCAGATCTTTACACTCCACTTTGAGTTATGGACTACATCCGTCAATTTAGATATACCTATGAATTATAACTTGTTCGATTGATGACCTATTTATTTAATAGAAATTCATATTGAATATAGGATAAAGAAAATAACTGTTACCTAATTTCTACTGTGTTTATAGAGAATAGTCTAACAAATCGAAATCGGTCGTAACAAATAACAAAATTAGAAATTTTAAATTTATATTTTTCAGAAATTATTAAAGTCAAAATGCATTATTGATTTTGATGTGTATCGACAAAAAATGAATTGAGCCTTAGAATCTAGTTATTTACTCAAAGATTGACCCATTACACTCATTATTTCTTATTTGATTTTTTTTATTTCCGGATCAGCGAACTGCAGCCCACGCTATACCTCATAATTAAGTGAATACTTTGTTGGTCGGCGTCAGTGAACAGTTAATCGAAACGGAAAAACTCGACTCATTTCTGGATTATTTATTTACTTAGCTAATAATTAATATATGCATTACTTTGAACGCACTGTAATATTTTTGAAAATTTCCAAAACAATATTTTCAAGTGCAACCGACATTTTAAAAAAGCAGATTTATAACAATGTCAATTTTCTTTTTCTCTCGGACAACTTTATCGGTACACTCAGTATATAAAATACGACACACCTCCATTATTTTCATCTCTTCCGCTTTCGAGTCGCACACCTTGAAAATATTTATTCATTCTAATTGACATATTGCCATTAAATGAACGATTATAACTTATAGAAACTCCGTTGACGATATAATTTGTTTCAATCATTTTAAGAGTTTAAAATTACTGTCGGGATAATTATTGTTTTAACTAGGATTTAGACGATGAATATTAAATTATTCAAGCGGAGGATCATTATTCAACACTTATTAAACTATTGATCTATACGTAATTACAGTTTTGAGTGTAATCGTTTATGATTTACAGTTAGATATCTAGTAACTTTCAAGAAACAAACAAAACGAATAGCAGTTTTAGGAAGTTTAATAGGCCAACTGGTGTGCTCAGAAAACACATTTGAAGTCTCTCTTCTGTGAAAGAGAACTTCAAAACGTTGTTATAACGAAACAATGCCGATCTATTGGTTGTAGTTAAAGTTCCCATTTAAAGCGATAGAAACGCAGCGCCCTGTATAAGTTCAACAGTGACAACGTTAACCTTAGTTTCATTTTTAATAATAATATTTTTTTTCATTGATAGGTGAGGAAGAAAATACAATGTATGGAATACAATATATACAATTCACCCACGTACCTATCAAAAGGCAGAATTCAATTTCTGATCTTGTCACGAATCAGAATCAGAAGTTGTTCTTCCATTCAACCTCGAAAAAAAATGAAAAATATTGTATATGCACAACATACGTAAATCCTAGATATATTTCAGTACCAAATGCACAAGAATCATTTCTGTTAGTACAACAATAAAACACTGTATGAAATTCAATAAAATTCCCAGTTCAATGTCGGAATTTGATGCCTTGAAGAATGGATTTCAAGAACACAGAAATTTCAGATAGGGAAACCAACTTAACTGAAAGAACATTTTTAGAAATGACCCACATGGATAACGAAGAACGCATGAACAAGAAAACATGTTAACAATTTGGGTCAAATTTATACATTCCTATTCAAATACGAGAAAGATAAGAGAAAATTATCGAGTTTTCAGAATTTTTCCACTGGACACTGTCAAAATTTGACATATTCAAACATTATGTTTCTTATTTCTGTTCGTTTTGTTCCAGTTCTTTATTATACTCTCGCTGAAGAGTGTTCCTTCCATATTTATATCCTTATAAAAAAGTATAATAGATCTCGCCAAAGCGTTCGACAGCGTCGACCATCATATTTTGTTGAAGATATTGGAAAGTATTGGGATAAGAGGAAAAACATACGATCTGATGAAAAACTACCTATAAGACAGAATTCAAATAGTTAGGGTAAATGATAGTCTCAGTGAAGAAACGGTAATAAAATATGGTGTTCCACAGGGCACAGTCCTGGGGCCTATAATTTTCAATGTTTATCTTAACGATTTGTTGAAAATAAATCGTGAAGGAGATGTGATAAGTTAATCTGACGACACAGCAATTATATATGTAGAAGAGGATTGGCAATCTTTGAAAAAAACAGCTGAAAGAGACTTAAAAATAATCCAAGAGTGGTTTAAAAATCGGCTACTAACAATGAACATCAAGAAAACACATTTCATACCTTTCACCTCATACGTGAAGAACTTGCCAGAATATGACACTCTTCAAATAG
>WOGR01008475.1:0-11828 GCA_015342045.1 Leptinotarsa lineolata | reverse complement strand
TGTCGAACGCCTTAGAGACGTCTAAGAAAATCGCTCTGGTGTTGCATCCTTTGCCGAGGTTGAAGCCTTCCGTCGCAAAGTCTACTACCCTCAGGACTTGTAACTCTGTCGAGTGTTCTGATCGTCTGGTAGGATTCCTAGTTCGCTGGTTTGGTCCTCCAATCTCTTCAGGAAGGGGTTAAGCTGATTGGCCTGTAGTTGTCTGGGAATAGGTGGTTCTTCTTTGGCTTCGGAATGTGGATAACCGTTGCCTCCTTGAACGAGTATGGGAAGTGCTGCAGTCTGAGTATAGCGTGTATGATGTTCGTTATGGCCGCTATGCCCTTTCGTGGTAGGACTTTCAATGCACGGTTTGTGATTTAATCCGGGCCTGGGGCTTTCCGAGTAGCTAGACGTCTTACGATGTCCTTCACTTCCTCGGGAGATGTTGGTGCCAGGGTTTGCGCATTGTCCGTTCTTTGTCTTCTTATTCTACTGACTGACTAGCTCGTGGATAAAAGCTATATTTATATGAGAAATGAAAATTTTCTGTTTTTTTTACCACTTTTATAAAAAAGTGTTGAAAAACATAGAAAATTTTCATTTCTCATTTTTCATGATGATCTACCACGTAGTAACGGCTTCATCCATCAAGCTATAAGTAGTCGAAGGGGGAAGGGCACATTTGAATAACCACGTGTAGGTTTGATCTGCTATGAACCAGTATTAATAAATACAAAATTTGCTGTATTTTTGCACTATTTCAAAGCCAATGGGAATTTTCCTCGTTCCGCCGCTGGTGTCTACTGCGATCCGATAACTTAATTTTCTGTGAACGATGAATGAACTTTCTATAATAACTGATTGCCTCAATCTGATCATTCGTGAAAATATAATCAGTGACCTTGTTGTTTTACGAACGAATGAATTACTCATTCATCTTTCCAAAGTTCATTGATTATAAACGCCTGAATATTACTATGATCCAAACTGTTTTGATAAAAACAAAAGGTTGATTAATTTTAAATATTTCTTAATCGCCTTCGCCTGGCAGAGGAATATATATGTGCCTAAAGTTTGTTCTGTCTTAATTTCACATCAACTTGTTCTTGAAGAAGGTTCCCGTTTTTACCTGTAGAGCCCATGCTTTTGAAAATACCAGGCGTGTCTATAGTATAGACATGCCTGAAAAAGCTAGTATAGCCAAACACGTGTTACGTTTTTGTAAAATTGTTTAGTGAATACTGGTATCCTAATTCTACTGCAGTTCCCGCTTATGGAAATAGTGACGGAGCAGCGTGACATATATTATCTAAGCATATTAGTCACTGGGATGACTGGGACAATGCCGATTACGTTATGTTTTAGGATAAAAAATGTAGTATGAATTCATTATCGTTTGTGATTTGAAGTAGAAGAGATGTTAATATATCGTTATATTGTGAATATGCATATAATTCTGTAACCTCGTCCCATCGACTACATCAGAAGTGGGATACAGTGTGAATAGTGTGGTGTCATGTCAAAACACGCAAAGAAATCGAGAAGGTGTTTGTCCCCAATCAACAGCAGTCCATCTAGCTCCAGTGAAGAGGATCGAAACCGAAAACGAAAGAAGATGTCATTAAGAGCAAGAAAGTCTCCAAAGGAATCGAGTCGACATCGGAAAGATTCGAAAAAACGCAGGAGACAAACTGTAAGTGTAGCCAGTTCAAATACTATTCCGCAAATATGCAATGTACAGCCAAGCTCTAGTATTGTTCTTTCGAGTGCAGTGCCCGAGTTTGATCCACTGAAATATGGAAGTGTCCGATTGGATCGATATTATCCAATATAATGCAAGTATATATGGTTGGTCTGATAGTTTCATAGTTCAACAAGTAGTGAATAAATTGAAGGGAACAGCCAAAACATTGTATGAAAGCTACATACAGTTTGAATTAGGGTGGTCTCAGAATACCTGGGCGGAATAGAAACAATTACTACGTTCTACTTTCCAAAGTACAAGAAACGCTTATGAGCTATTTATGGAGGTGGCTAGTCATAAGCCAATACAGGAATGCTCATAATATGAGTTCCATTTCAATCATTTGGCAAAACGAGCCCTCGATGGCAGAATGAGCCCTCGATGGCAAAACGAGCCCTTGATGGCAGAATGAGCCCTCGATGGCAAAACGAGCCCTCGATGGCAGAATGAGCTCTCGATGGCAGAACGAACCCTTGGTGGCAAAACGAGTCCTTGATGGCAGAACGAGCCCTTGATGGTAAAATGAGTCTTCAATGGCGAAATCAAATGCGGATGGTGTATCAGTAATTACATATTTGTTCCTTCTTTTTACAGGTGTCCATACACATTGGGTTGTTGGAGACAACAACGGGTCAGGATGGCCGTGGAGTACCCGCTTATGGAAATAGTGATGGAACAGCGTGACTTATATATTATCTAAGCATCAGTTTCTGGGATGACTGGGACCGTGCCGATTACGTTCTGTTATAAGATAGACAATGTATTATGAACTCATTATCCTTTGTGATTTGTAGAATATACGGTAATATATCGTTATATTGTGAATACGCGTATAATTCTATAACCTCGTCCCATCGACTACAATCATGATACACTTAACAGGAAGTTTATTAGACCTCAACGTTTCAGGCTGATGAAATCACAAAAAAATTCCTATGATTTTAAATTGTATAATGCACTTCCTGCCAATATTAAAAATATGAATATGTTTTGTTTCAAACAAGTTATAAAAAAAATTTAAAAAAAACTGATTTTATTCCACTACAGAATATTTAGAACATGTGCGCAGACACAGTTTTGACGCAAGAAATATGCTCGCTGAACCTCCACACCTAATTTGAATATATGTCATATTGTAGCTTCTTACAAATTTTACTGTCTTTTTTATTTTATAGAAAACTTTGTACCTTGCACCTATTTATTTTTCAGACTTGTCATAAATGTACTTTATACATAACATGATGAAATAAATCTATGTTCCGTTGGAATAGTCCCTAGTAACGAATCTGAATCAAGGCCCTCATTTCCAGTTGACATTTTCTCTGGTTGTCTATAGCCATTGAAATTGGTCGTTGGGTTGACCTCTTTGAGTGATTTTGATTTTCTCCAGAACTGCCATTCAATAACAGAAATTTCTGGAAGCTCTTCAAAGTGAAATGAAGGGTATTATATTCCTTCAAATTTGTGAAGAATATTGATCCATGACAAAAATAAGGTTTACTTTCATAACATACATAAAATTCGATATTGAATGTTATTACGATAATGGTTGAAATGAAGGCGTGTATCCCATTATTGTAACGTTTATTCAACTTACAACATATTCAGCTCATTATAAGATGTTACGTTTCGCTTCAGGAATCATTGTGATTTTGGTCTCAATTGTTCCGTAACGTAACCGAATGAGTTACGACACAACGCACACGAAGGTCTCTTTCACACGGGGAGCTTCACGTCTCTCGCTCCCGAGGGAGAGGAAGTCCAATGGAGCTTCCAGACGAAGAGCGGGAGCTGCGGCGTCTTGGGAGACGAGAAGTCTACGTCTCCTGCACCTTGAGCCGGGTAGCCACATCCCCACCTCAAAATGCAGAAGGATGAGTGGGGGCTTCCCTCTCTTCCCTTGTTGAAGCTTCATACTAGTCATCATGGCAGATTACGATGTGGAGCTATTAATCAGTGCTGTCTGCAATCGACCCGCTCATTGGGATAAAAGTTTCGACATGTATAAGAACCTGAATGAAGTCGTAAAAAATTGGGTGGAAGTCTGCGAGGTGCTCCTTAACGTAGAACTTGTATCTTACCTCAACGTTGTAGCCAGTCTAAGTTCAGGAGAGATGCAGTTCGTCATGTTAATATCTTCGAGCCGAATACTATTCTTCACCTTGTCTGGGAGCTCATCAAATGAAGCAGATGACATTCGAAAACAATTGGAGAACTTTCTCTCATCCTGTCTAAGTTCTGGGTGAAGCGTGGCAAAAACTCCTGCTTCATCACGTTTTTGGCTGATTGGATGTATCCGAAATATTCTTGATCTTCGGCGTTTCTGTCATCGAAGTTTGTGTCAACATTAGAGAAGGTACACGGCAACAGCTCGCGTGCGATCCATTCTACGACTGAGGTCAGGAACCAAAAAGACCTTCGGTGTGAATAGGCGGTAGGTAGGAGTGATAAACGCTCCCGTATATGAGCGAGAGACGTGAATCTCCCCGTGTGAAAGAGGCCTAAAGTAACGCAATACCTATATATTCGAGTCCGTGCGTAACGTAACATTTCTGTGATAGGCAAATGGTGGTTCGGTTTGTAACGGTTACGAATGTCAAACTCATTACAAATACATTGCAACTGTCATCCCACTACACTGGCAGTACCGTAATGTGTTTGCGATTTCACAACGGGTTATTTTCTTAAGAATGTGTAACTACTGGTTTGTATTCCAACGCTGTGGGGAACTTCATTCACAGTATTCATAGTACATGAGGTTAGTCCAGATTGTCTATATTTTTCAAGCAAAAATATGAAGTCACATACTGAAATGGTTATGAAACGTTTACACATCAATTATATTTAGTTCCAGCAGTTCCCCCACAACTTCAAGAGAAAATGGTTTTATATACCTGAATCGAAGTTACCAATGACATGTTACCAGCTTACAAATGATGAGAATCTGTTAATGCTTTTAGAATAAATATATCAATCTAAAATGAAGAACTTTGAACCTATTTTATCTGTGTATATAGACAATTACCGACAATAAATAATTAACAAAAATTTAGTAGATATTCCGGTATACAAAGGTGGTAAATTACCGTTCTGTCATTCATATCCATTTCAGTCAAGTTGCTGAAGAAAAATAAGGACGAAAGCGACTTTACGATTTTGATCTCCAAATAGGATGACAGTTTCTGAAAAATTTGGTTGTGAACCAATCAAAAAGACCTGAACCTTCATTTCATTTATGTTGAAAACGTAGTCGAAAGCGCTCAATTGTGCATTCTGATAAAGTTTTGCTTCAAAACTTCAACTTCATGGTCTCCGAAATGTAGGATTTGAAATGAATCAAATCTTCTTTAGATATTACCATCGACTTCTTGGACAAATAGTCAATTACAAGTCAACATGTCGCTAATAGTACCGGTGCAATGGCATAATAAAACGAAATACCAAACTTTTGGATGTTTCAAAATATAAGGACCTAATAAAACAATGTTTTGGTTCAAATAAGTCAAAAACATAATTTTTTCAACGTTAACTGATGAACTGTTTTTCAGAGCAACCTTCTTCTTTGTTGCCGCTTTACAATTTTGTTCCTCGCAGGGAATCGTAACAGGAACCGCACGTTGAAAGGCAAGCCCTCGTTAGTTCTTAGCTCGCACAAGTTTTGACTTTTGAAGGTTGTCGTTCGTAGGGGGGCGACAGCTGATCAACAGAAAAACAGTAATATAAACAGGTATTTAAACCTCTTGTCTAGAAGTATCCTTATCTAAAAATAATCAACATAATCAACAATGATCACGGCTATCATTTGAATAAATAGGCAAAAATGCAAGAAATGCACGAATCTTCAACTGATGAGTATTGTATCAATAGCACCAGACAAATTTATCAAGAATCTAATCGAGTAAAGAACTCATATCCTCAGGAAGTTGTAACATCAAGATATCTTCAATCGGAAAAGGAATATTAGCGACACGGTGCTAACCAACACTTGGTACGTTACAATCGTTGACCGTCAGTTCTTTCAAAGACACCGCCAACTCGATCTGGGTGTTCCATTGAAAGAGGAATCGCCCTATTGCCCATTCATTCGAACTGAAAGAGTAAAGGAGATGACATTATATAAATTAAATTAGAGAACGCGCAAAAGGAAGACGTCCAGTTTCTGGAGAGAGTAATTATGAGGTTTACTAACAAGTGGTTGACGAGAGGCGTAGATTTCAGTATTAAAAATACTGATTGAAGAAATCCATGGCTCATGCTGTGAAATATTGACGAAACGTTTAGGAAAATGACTGTTAATTAATTGTTTTCCTCGAAGAAGTGTATTATACTTAGTTATTTGAAAGTACTATAATATAATTCCGATTAACATTCTATACAGGATGTGAAAATTTGTCACTCTTATTGTCATAGTTGTCATTATCTGTCATATTATTATGTCATGTTTTGTTTTGTTAATTAAAATCAATTTCTAGTTCAATCTATATATAACACAGAGACCATGAGTGAAAAGGTATGAAGCAAAAATGATTATCAATGAACCACAAACTGAGTGGCACGTTTGAAGAGTCGGTATAGATTTTTCTATATGGTTACAAATGTTTATCACTTAGATCAAAGGAAATGTGCGCTACGTGACTACTTTTATTCAAACATTGACTTCTCCGATATAGATACTTCAAATTTCATATGATGTTGATAAGTGAAAAATTCCGGAAAAATCCAACCACGCATAAAGTTTTTCATTACAGGAATAACACTCACATGAATAATTTTCATTTGGATCATAACTTTTCTCAGAATTTTGACTACTGCAACAAGTTAAGTTCCTTTATTTATATAAGTAATACAGTTTCTTGGATTTTTATAATGGCTACAGAAAACACGGACCTCCCAGTCCCACCAAACCTCCCTGTTTTGTTTGAATAATTTTCGGCTTTCAACGTGTCAAGCAAAAACTATTTACAAAATTATAGATCTTCCACGCATGAAACTTCACTAACAATGTCCTGAAACCGTTAGTATAGTAATTACATCGGGGCAATTTACCAAATTCAAAACACGTGCTCGAAAAATCCTAGAATAAGCGCAACTAAAGAGATGGAATCGCGGCGATAAGTTTAAATATTAATTCAACTAATTGGTTCAAAAACAAGAAACAGATTACTGTCGTCGGTGCTTCTACAGACAGTCTACTCTGCCGCCAAGAGACAGTCATTTGTTACAGCAAATCGGCCATAGCGTGCGTGGCTATCCTGTCTGCTCAGCTGTTTAGCGATGCTCGTATGTCACTCATTTCCGACATAAGCCTTCTCTGATCTCCATGCCATTCTCGTTATTGTTTTTAGCGAGTAAAGTTTTCTAGACAAGTTAATTTGAGTGATTATCAGGTCACGTTCAACCGCATGGCCAAGATGTTTCAAGATTCATGCAAGTTTAACACGACTCAAATGCATTACGCAGAAAATGCTTCGATGCTGTTTTATTACTGTGATATAAATAACAGAGTATCATCTATGTTGGAGGTGTTTCAAAACTGGTGGACAAAGATGACGATGGATCATTTTCAGATTTTGAACCATTTCATTTACCTTCATGAGTTCTGAAGATTGATCAATAAATAACATAAAATCGAAACTGCTCACTTTAGAAAACACTAAACGCTAAGATGTTGGCATCTAATGCATATTTTCTAGCCTTTACCACCCCAGACGTATGCAATCATTCGACCAGAATGTGGTTAATATTTAAGCTTTGAAATTCTCATTTTGGTGAGACATTTTGATGAGATGATGCTGTAAGGCAAATTGACTCAAAACTAAGATATTGACACAAAGAGTATTGCTGATCAGGAGAGGACCACTAGTTTGATAGGACAAGAACCTTTCTCGCTTCTTAAAGAGGCTCGATAGTTCGTCGTCCATTATTACTTTCACAGAATATGATGCAACATATGCATATAAATATTATGTGAAATTCAAATTGAATGACCAACCATCAGCTTTATGATGCAAGATCAGGTGAAGTTGTGGATGGCGTCATTCTGAAAAGACATTTATGCGCACCCACCATCATGAAGCCTTAGCAGTGTTCATAACTTTTTGTTTTCAACTTATGGCTGAAAGGGGAGCAGATGATTTTAGATTATTGGAGTACAGCGGATCTAATCCCAAAAAGCCAAAGTTTTTCTAACCCAAGAAATTAGAGGAGCACAGCACTTATCTGATAGGAGAATCGAGAAATCGAGATCAACGGACATATAAGTTAGCGAATACATATAAATGAAAGTACGATTGGATTGTTTGTGAGACCGTTATTGAGGAATTTTTTGTACCTTTAGAATGGAAAATGATTCCTAATTGCTATCTAACTATTCTTTGAGGATACCATATACCGTAATCTGAGTTAACTTCATATTATAGTCATTTTCAATGAATGTATCCATCAGATTTTATTGGGATGTAAAATACCTAATTCCTTCTCATGTTTAAAGCATGCCGTACAAGTCACTCATTAAATTTCTGCACAAAGATTGAACCTGCCTTCAGCATAGCGGTTATTTCATGAGTGCACATCAAGCCTACATATTGATTCCTGTTCCAAAAAATATCTCAGAGCATTCATCAGATAACTAAAACTAGAATCTAGTGCAGTAAATACATACATACATTTATAGTAAATTCTTCTAACTTTTGCAGGTATGACGTTAGTTAGCGGATTCAGCATTATCTATTAACTCAACAATGATAAGACTGCGATGGCTATGTTTCTCAATATCGAAGGACTATCTGTCAATGCACTACCTGAATTTAGTTGAACAGCTTTGGCTGAAAAATGCATATACATAAACCGAATATGTAGTTAGGTTCAAGGTCACCAGTGGTTGTCCTCAAGGTGGAGTACTATATTCTTGAGATTCATGAAAAATGACTTTAAGGTTTTGGACTTTGGACTAGTCGAAGGATCTGTGGAAAACCTTGGGGTTTAGTGCTAAAAGATTTACAGCAAAGCTCTCTACCACACTCACCGGCAATGGGGATCCTCTTAAATATACCTCCTCACCACATATTTCTGGAGAAAGACGTAAGATGGAAAACGAACAGAATTATGTCTAATACAAATTGCACAAAGCAGACTTATGCAGAACATAGCAGACTACTGTTTGACACTGAAAGTCACAATATTTTCGTAATAATCCTTCGGAATAAGCTATTTCTCTAGCAGCCTTATACAGCCCTAACTCAGATATTCATTTGTTCACTGATAGATCAAAGAAACCTTTAGATTCTGGTGCAGGTGTGTAAGACGCAGATCTACGATAGAGATATCAGCTTGCTTAGAAACCTTCGCGACAGTACGACTATTTTAGGTGGAAAACTGATGTATTGATGGAAAGATGTGTAGAAATAAACCTCACACACAAATCAATAAAATCAACCAAGTGGCTCTGGAAGCACTCAGCTCTCATCAATATGTGTCCAACTTGGTGGTGAACTCACACGAAGACTCTCCTCGAATGAATCTTCTCTGGTACGGATTTCTGGCAACATTGGCTTACAGGGCCCATTGATGATTCTCTTGATACCAAAGAAGGGTGTTACAAACGGTTTCGTCTGACCAAAACCTGTGATTGACATCGCTTTAGATTCTGCGACTGAATACTGTGTGAAGAGTGTTTTACTTATTAAGAAGCTGGATTGTGGCTGAGTTTGAATAGATGTGGGTCACAATAAATCTTCGCGGAATTCAATGTAAGGATCAGATAAACCTTCCTATCTACCTAGTGGCGTTATTACTGAGTTTGTGGTGACTGTTGAATATTTTCATGCCATGTGAGTTTTACCGATTTCGTTGAGAGCTTTTTATAAAAAATGTTGCAATTTTCTCTCAAACGGATTATTGACAGTTTTCTTTTCTTCTAAATAAGTAAGAGAATTGAACTAGTCAGTCAGTTTGAGTCAGTGAGATCCGCTTGAGCTGACAATTGGTCTGGAGGTCTAGTGTTGTTTTTGTCATTCTGCCTATTTTGTTGGGTTTTTTCTTGTTACTTTTTTGCTCAGGCAGATTGTGGAAGATTGAAATACTCAAAAAATCCAAATGATATCGCAGTTCTGAGGTGAGAACTTTTGAATTACCTAACCTCACCCTGATACATTTTGGACTGATAAATGACTCGGGAATACGCATTGAAGTAATTTATAAAAGCTACCTAACGACACATAGATCAAACATGGACACTAACGTAAAAATTATGGAATAAATTGACAGGCAAAGATTTATGAGATGAAAAGTATTCGTACATAAAACTAAAATGGATGAAATTAGAAACTCGACAGATTATAGGAATAAAAAGAAAAGTGTGAAAGATATAAGAAAGGCAACTTGAGTTGGATTCGTTTCATACGTGCCTGATACTGCGAGTGTATAAGAGGTGTAGACAAGTAAATGAACATTGAGTTTTTAAGTGAACATACAATTCTTACTGATCAGCAACATAGTTTTCGGTTAGATGAATCTACGAACACAACAGTGATTCAATTTTTTGAGCATAGCAGCAGAACAATGTGTCAACCAAATAAGTCTGTTATCGAATTTGCATTCTTATGGTATGAAAAGGGTAGCATATGATTGGATTCAATCCTTTTTAGAAAGCATAAAACAGTATGTGAGTATAACACATAATAATGAAAATACAACTTCTAGACATCACTTCGATTATGAGATTTCCATGGGTGTGCCAAAAGGATCGGTAGTAGGTCCGGTACTGTTTTTGCTGTACATAAATGAAATTGACACAGTCATGAGAGATACTTTTGTGACGATATATTCGAATCAGCATAGGCAACCTTACACTCAAAAAATCAGAAGAAACTGAATTTTTAGATGTCATTATGGATTCATGCCTGAATTGAGGGAAACACTGTGAACTCCTAATTAGTAGAGTAAATTCCTTGTGTTATCTATTCTGAAATATAAGGAATTTTTCAACGCAACAACAACTACTTTCTTTATATCACTCCCAGGTTGCATCCAGGCTGAGATATGGTATATGCATGTGGGGTAACTCTACATTGGCATCTAAAGTATTCATAGTTAACAGCACTTTTTTTGGTGGAGTTTATTCAGGCAGTTTAGGGTTATGGCTCTTGTAGTCGTTATATTTTGGAATTGTCTCTATATATTTTCAAGAATAGAGTTCTTGCTGAACTCGAATGTCCATAATATGAATACGAGGTAAAAATCAAATTTTTATATTCCGTACCGCAACTACAAAATTTCATCAGACTCGCCATCTGTGATGGGAGAAATAATTTTTAATAAGATACCAGTGCATTTCTTTAATTTCCCCATCTTTTTTTTTAACGGGTCAACTCAAAACATTGAAATTTTGGATAATAAAATCAATACATGAATACTTTATTTTGAAGTGAAATCGACAAATAAAACTTTCAAGATGGTGACTGGGCGCCATCTGGAAAAAAATTAAATGGAAAAGGGGGTCTTGTAACACAACATTTTTTGAAGCACCTGACGAATACTTCACAACCCTAGAATATGAAGTCAATATCTTTACCTACTACAAAATGGCGGAACATTTCATAATTTCCTGAAGACAAACACACTAATATCGATAATTCTGGAAATATTTTTTTTTATCTGACATATGGCAATTCCAACAAGCCGATAATGTTTGTTAAGTTATTTTTTGTTTATAAAAATGACAAAAAATGTCAGTACAACAATGAACATCTTTGTTCAGTTAGAATATTCTCATTTAGTTTTCGGTTTTACTAGTAGAAAGGTACCACGTGAACAATCTCTAAAATGGGCAATTCTCGTCCATTGAACGAAAAAATTGAAGCGATTTTTATTTACGATGCGACGCATAACTTTCACGAGACCGAAAGGATTTTCAATGAACATTTTCCAAATCGTCCTATCTGTAGAAAATATTTGAGGGAACTCGTGTCCAAATTCACAACTACCGGTAGTGTACATAACAAAAATCCCCCAGGTCATCCGTCCATTCCGGAAGAACAGCAAGTGCAAATAATTGGTGAGATGGTAGTAAATCCTGAACAGTCTACTTATTCCGTCGCGAATG
>WOGR01008474.1:0-11828 GCA_015342045.1 Leptinotarsa lineolata | reverse complement strand
ATTCCTGATTTACTGGTTTCCCCTCGCTGTGTGTGTTTTTTTGTGTTCGGCAATACGGACTTTCAATGGCCTCTTGGTTTCACCGATATAGGATTTTTCGCACTCACAGGGTATTCGGTAAATGCAATTCTTGGAATCGCAGTGATGTCCCACCATCACTTTGGAGTACCCATTCCGTTGAAGATCATTTTTGATGATGCCTCGTTCTTTCTCCAGACCTTCCTTTGTATTGCAGAGCACAAAAGCACGGTCTTCCAGAGTCTTGATGATTTCTCTTCCAGTCGACTGATAGTGGTTGGATTCTTGGTTCAGATACTGTCCCGTGTGAGTGGGTTTCTGGTATACAGATGTTCCCCATTTAGTGTCAGTCCTCTTCACCAATACGTCTAAGAAAAGCAATTCTTTGTGGACTTCCTTCTCCATTGTGGAAGTGATGGAAGGTCTTACGTTGTTGATGTGCTTTAGGAAGGCGTCTAGTTCGGTATCTCCATGGTTACATATTATGAAGATGTCGTCAACGTATCTTAACCAGACTCGCAGTTTCTTGTAGGCTTCTTCAATTGCCAGAGATTCAAACCACTCCTTATATTTGTTGGCTATAACTGGTGGAAGTGGCGTTCTTCAACTGAAAGTAGCAGTTTCGTACACAGCACCCTAGTAATTCCATAATTACTTCTACAGATAGGTCCGTTCTATTTTCCGAATCCTCGTCTTCAAATAGCTTTCTCTGTATGATCTAGAGTGCTTCTTCGACCGGAACGTTATTGTAGAGGCTTTCCACGTCGAAATTAATTAGTTGGTCTTGCTCTGTGACTTCCATTGCCCCAGTAGTTCGACAAAATGTTTCGAATTCCTTACAAACGATGATGTTTTTTCTTGTAAGGGTTGTATTATTGGGAGTAAGAATCTAAACAAGTTTCTAGTAGCCGAATCTCTGGAGTTGATGATCGGTCTGAGCGGAACATCTTCCTTGTGAGTTTCGTGAGGGGGCTTACTGTGGTGCAGTGTTAGCGATGATCTCTCCTTTTCTGAAAAATACATTTGATGTTTTTCCAAAGTCAAAAATGATCTTCAACGGAATGGGTACTCCAAAATGATGGTGGAATAGACTTTGGCTAAAAGACAGCAAGAACCTCGCAACAAAGAGAAGCCGTCACAACCAGTTCTTGCACTCCACTACATCAGAGAATTACCGGAAAGAATGAGAAGAATTGGGTCCAAGTACAACATCAGGACTTGCTTCAGATCCGGAAACACTATCCGTAGCAGCCTTACGAAAACCAGACCTCCAAACACGGACTGCGATACCAAGAATTGCATTCACCGATTACCCTGTGAGTGCGGAAAATCCTATATCGGTGAAACCAAGACGCCATTGAAAGTCTGTATTGCCGAGCACAAAAAACACACACGGCAAGGGAAAACCAGCAAATCAGGAATAGTAGAGCATGTTTGGACACATCAACATAACATCAAGTGGTCCCAAGCTGAGATCATCCACAGGGAGGAACACTAATTTAGAGGGAAATTCAAAGAAGCCGCATATATGCTGTCTAGCAACGTATTCAGCTAAGCTAGCGTAGAGATACGCAACGTATGGAAACCCATAATCTAATAAAAAATGGCCAACTCCCGCCAAACGGTCATCTCCCACTAAACCAGTGTAGCTAAAAGAAGAGATATCTGATAAGTGAAAGGGGGCGTTAAGTAAAAGTACTCGAAAGACCCATAAATAGTCATCTCTCGGAGGAATTAGTCCAGTTCTCACCCGAAGACGATTGTGGATATTAACAATCGAAACGTAGTGAAGTAACGTGGTTGGAAATCGCTTAAATTCCAATTATATTAATCAATTTTTATTTTATTTGTTGAATTTTTTCACTCGTATTTTATTTCACTGTGAATTCTTTTCGGGTTTTTTGTTTGATATATTTGCCATTTTCAGCTACTCTTTTGATTTTCAATTGTATTGTTTATTTCAGGGATTCCATCATTTTGTACAATATCAGACAATGGAAATCCGAACTGATAAAACTTTTCTTCCATATTTCATTGTTTCAAATTCATAAACAAAATTTAATTTTTGTATGATTATCGGGAGCTACTCGAACAAGCGTCAGTATTTTTGGGAGACAGTTTCAGACGAAACACTACTCTTAAAGCTTTTAACGGACCGACGCACCTTGCACGATGGCTTTCGAAAGCCATTTACTGCTTGAAAATTTTCCTGTTCCAGGAAAAATCGCATGATATTGTGTGCCTTCGTCAGTTTAAGCTGTGCGATAATATTTAGAATTAAAAAAAAATATTTGGAATATAAAACAATCAATAAGAAAATTTCAGAAGTAGCGTCAAAAAAATCAGCACTCTGATATTCGTCTAAAGAACGTATTTGTCTATAACTTCTCGATGATAAAGTAAGCTCAGAAACTGAAATTGAAATTATCGAATCAATTAATGAAAAAGCTAGCGGAATTTTAAACGTGTCAATATCATAAAAATCAAGATTTATTCCTTCATGACTGGAAATTTGTACGATTCGGCATCGAAAAATTTTATTTTTCTATTTGAACGATTTCATCTTTGAAATTACATTCTGATCAATGGAAATTCAAATCGTGAATGATACTGCTGAACGAGGAGTTCGATGGATTCAATCATCTAATCGGAGTTGCCTTTTATATTTCGGGATTAGAGAATAAAAACAAATATTAATCATCAAAAATCACTTTATTGTTTTTCAAAATATTCCCCATGCGTTTCTGCATGCGTTTGAACTAATTGTCGAAGCACTTTTGCCACTCTGATTGAGGTATCTCCAAAACATGCATTCTGAATGCAGCAACCGCTAGTTCAGGTGTCGAAAAGCGTTGACCTCTCAGTTTTTTTTACGTACGAGAATAAAAAAAAATCATTCGGTACCAAGTCAAGACTATACGGCGGATGACTCATCAAATCGATGTTTTGGGTGCTCAAAATTGCAGTTGTTTGAGCCGATGTATGAGAGCCTGCATTGTCGTGGTGAAGAGTGATCCGTCTTCGGCGGTTGATTTTCCTGATTTCTTGAAAGACAACTGGCAAAAAAATGTTTGTGTGTCACTCAGAATTGACTGTTCTGCGTTGTTCTAGTGGTACTATTGCGACATATTCAGTTTTTTCAAGAAAACAGGCGACCGTTTGCTTGGAAGTACTTCGGGCGCGAATAACTTTTGTTGGATTTGGCTCATCTTGAAACACCCATACAGTCGACTGCTGTTTACTTTCGGGCTCATACGCGTGAATCCTTCGACCAATCGACACGAGCCTTTTTTGAAGCAATTGACAAATTGTGTGGGATCCAACGCGAACAAATTTCTTTGACAGTCGAATATTTATTCAATATTGAATGTATGCTGGTTCGACTAATGCCTAAGGCTATCTCAATCTCACTATAGGTCACACGATGATCTTACAATATCAGTTCGCGCACAGCATCAATGGTTTTCGGAACAACAACTGATTTTGGACGAACTTCACAAAATTTGTCTTGGAGTGAACTACGACCACGATTGAATTCTCTATACCATAGATAAACACTGATCCTTTATGGAACTTCATCGCCAAAAATTGAATAAAGTTCATCCATGCACTGTTGCTGAGTTAATCCACGTCGAAAGTTGTAAAAAACAATCGCACGAAAATTTTCACGATTCAATTCAATTTTTGGGCCGAGATGAATCTTTTGAGTTACTGTAAAAAACACAAATAGCGCTCGTATGTCAAAATGTTCTGAGTACGTATAACCTCAAAAATTTCCAACTTTACGCGAGAGCTGGTAGTTGCCAAATTGCAACACTAGGGTTGCCAAATCCCGAAACATAAAAAGCAACCTATCGTGATGAGAAACAAAAACAATGCTTATTGCAAGTTGTAGCGATGCATAAAAAACAATTCCCGACTGCTAATGAGCTAACATCAATGTTACCACCAACTCAGAAATTAAAGAAAAAAATAATTTCAATATTTTCAATGATTTATACATTGAACTTGATATTTATTCATTGAATACAAAATATAGTCTATTATTAACAATTTCATAACTTCACAGCGTCTACCGTAGGTAACTAATATTTACTGTAAGTTAAAAAAGTTAAAATTTCAAACAACTTGGCATCAATTATTATTATCAATCACATTTCCAGCTCTACAACACAAAAACTGTTGATTGGAGAGTCTTTGCTCAAACAAACTTCTTTGTATCAAATTTAATTTCCTACAAAAGCTGTTCACCCAGTTTTCCCAAATGAATTTTTTTAATACCAAAAAATCGACTCGAAACCGAAAAAAACTCCTGTGTTATCTATATGGGAAATCGAATTTTTGAATGAGCGAAATCTCAAATCGATTTAGAATTTTTTCTGACGGAACTACATTTATTTTCTAAAAATTATCTGATTTCCAGGTAGGACCAAGACAAAAGTATATCGCCTAGAAATGAGACACCCTAATAGATATGTCTGTATTAAGAAGCGATGAAAGAATATGTGCCACCTGTATTTTATTATTTCCATATCGTACCTGTATTATATTAGCTCCAAAAATCTATTTTGTCACATTTATAGTTCTGAATATTTTCTTCACTTTTCAGGATTCCGGGATACCAATAGACCTCAGACTATTAGACTTTCAATTTGTTAAAGTCGGGAGCCCAGTTCATGACCTGTCATATCTGATATACTCAGGAGGAACCAAAGAAATTTTTGATGAACTAGATCACTATCTGGAAGTTTATCATGAGGCTTTTAGAAATACTTTAATGAGATACGAATGCGATCCAGAAATTTATTCTTTCGATGCACTTAAATATGAATGGTTACATTACTCCCGATTTGGATTCGTTTTGGCTCTCGTTATGCTTAAGTCAAAATTAGGGTACGAAAATAAAGAAATGTCTTTGTCTGGAGTTATCACTAATATTGACAAATTGAAGGACCTTGACAGAGACACTTTTGATATAGATGAAGTCAGAAATAAATCTTTGGATTTGATTGACCACATGTTCGAGATCGGTACTCTATAATTTTTTCCTAATGGATTTTCATCATGATTTTCAGTTTGGTATTGCTATCATGATCTACTACCCCATCTTTCTATTATTGATTTTTATATTTTAGCAAAAATCTTGTAATCCTTTCGAATACTTTATTATATAATGAATTTATTTTCAGAATATTTGTAATATAATATATTCGAATATATCAGTTTGCACCAAATATCAACAAATATTTGTTTGAAAGTGGTTGACAATGTTTCATAGTGAATTCAAAATTTATGAAAGAACAAACGAAATTTTATTGAATAGCTTAAATATCAATCCTATAATATAAAACAATAAAACCTCGAACAATAATACAATGAAACGAATGAAATGATCAAGATACAAAATGAAAACGACTACAGAGTCACGAAAATAAGAAAAGAATCAAAAAAAAAACTTCAAACCAAGTTACTTCACGACGTATCGATTGTTACTATCTACAATCGTATTCAAGACTCTATTGGATCTTCAGCGGAATGGTTTCTTCAAAGTGATGGTGGAACAGACTTTGGCTAAAAGACAGCAAGAGCCTCGCAAGGAAGAGGAGGAGTCACAACCAATGCTTGTACTTCTCAACATCAAAGGATTGTCGAACAGGATGAGAAGAATTGGGTCCAAATACAACATCAGAACCCTCTTCAGATCCGGAAACACTATCCGTAGCAGCTTTACAAAAACCAGGCCACCAAATGCGAACTGTGACTCCAAGAATTGCATTTACCGGATACCCTGTGAGTGCGAAAAATCCTATATCGGCGAAACCAAGAGGCCATTGAAAGTCCGTATTGCCGAGCACAAAAAACACACGCAGTGAGGGGAAACCAGCAAATTAGGAATAGCAGAGCATGTTTGAAATCATCAACATAACATCAAGTGGTACCAAGCTGAGAACATTCTCAGAGTGAAACACTGGTTTCAAGAAAAGTTCAAGAAAGCGGCATATATTTCATCCAACGATGCATTCAGCCAAGCTAGTGCAGAGATACGCTACATATGGAAACCAGTAATCAAGCGGAAATCGGTCAACTCCCGCCATACGGTAAGCTCCCACTAAACCGGTGAAGCAAGGAATAGTCCAGTCTCCTCAGAAACGTCTTCCTGACCAGCGAACTCTACGTTCTGTCAGAACTGGACTCTGATCATAATCCGGTAATCCTGGTACTGGGTGATGAACTTTCTTTCCCTGAGTATCGCATGAGATCTTCGACGGACTGGGATACCTTCACAGCCCAGCTGGAAGAGATACCTGGCACCCTTGAGGCACTCCGCTCTCTCGACGAACTCGACGCGGCAGTTGGGCACTTCGAGCTTTCCGTGGATGATGCGTTTTGAGCGGCCACCTTCATGGAGGAGTGTCCGCTGAGAAGCTACAATGGTTTCCCCCTCGTATCAGAGCTTTGATATGAGAGAGAAACCGCCTGAGAAGTCTTTATCAGCAAACCCTCTTCCCAGGGGATAAAATTGCGGCGAGCAGGATGGCCAATCAAGTTAAACAGGCCATCTTTGATCACAGAAGCGAAAGGTGGGAGGAGCTTTTGGAATCCGTTGAGCCTGGAGATGATCAGCTTTGACGGATCACCCGTAGATTAGAAGGAAAAAAGACTGTTCCCTACCGCATTCACGAAGAGCGCGGAGTGTGCTACTCCCCCGCCGATAAGGCGTTGGCCGTTGCAAACACGATAGAACGTCTGTTCCAGCTTGATGTCGACGTCGACGATGACATCGATTGCGATATGCTGCTGGAAGATCGGGTTCACCGTATCCTTAGGGAAGATGACGACGATAACATCCGCCTAGCTTCTGTGGAAGAGCTGAGAGGTCTCATTAAAGCTACTAAGGCAAAGAAAGCTCCGGGAGTCGACTCAATAACTAACAATTTGTTGAAGAGACTTTCGGAAAACTACGTTGAATACTTGCTATCCATAATCAGTAGCTCGTTGGCCCTCAGGTAGTTCCCCAGAAGATGGAAGCATGCAAATGTCGTCATGATTTCAAAACAGGGCAAAGCGGCTGAAAGAGTCGTTCTGCAAAGACTCAACGAAGAAGCCGAGGACCGAAATGTTCTGCCTGATGAACGATTTGGTTTTAGAAGGAAACACTTCACTGAGTTACAGGCTCTGAGACTGGTCGAAAATGCCATCGCAGCACTGAACAATAATGAAAAAGTTCATGTCGTTCTACTAGACATTTCGAAGTCCTTCGACCGCGTATGCACAAACTTGTTGCGTTCGACTTGCCGTGGGGCCTAATCCGGTGGATTGGATCCTTCCTGACAGACAGAATATTTCAGGTCAGAGTAGAGGGCTCACTGTCTGACGGCAGAGAGATCCTCGCTGGAGTGCCTCAGGGAGCCGTGCTCTCTCCAAAGCTGTACTCGCTATACACCAACGACCTTCCGAGGTCTGAGCGTGTGAAGGTGTCACTTTACGCCGATGATACGGCTCTCCTCTCGTCTTTCATGGGTCAGGAGCTCGAGATCGTCTACATGCAACGTGCATTGGACGATCTCGAGCGCTGGTACCTCGAGTGGTAGATCTGAGTAAACCCGGAAAAAACTCAGGCGATAACCATGGGAAGAACGATCGCTTCTCCGGCCATGAAAGTTAGTGTCTCTGGAAGGAAAATCAACTGGAAAAAGCGGGTCACATACCTCGGTCTTCTGAAAGATCGTAGGCTCACTTGGAACCCGCACATCGGAACTGTGAAAACGAAGATCCAGGGAAGGATTGTATCCTTATATCCCTTGATCAACAAAAAGTCTAAGCTCAACCTGAAGAACAAACTCATGATCTACAATACGATGCTCGAGCCTGTCATCATGTGTGCTTCAGGCATTTAGGGAAAATCGGCCCCGCAATTCTCTCCATGTTTAAGAGATTGCAAAATAAATTACTGAGGATGATTGTAAATTCTCCTTGGTTTTTGCGGAATAAAGCCATCCGCAGATATTTGCAGCTGCTTTCCATTTAGCAGTCCATTCAGTTGTGAAATCAGAGAGTTCTCAAAAATGCGGAAACTCATGATAATTCATTAGTTAGGAAAGCTATAGATTATGCTATAGACGACCCCTCCCGGATTAGAAGCCCCAGACACTCTGTCGAATGAGGCCCCCATATCCTCCGTTAGCAGGTGAATAGATTTTTCATCCTGCTCACCCCCGCCAGGCAGGGGTACAACGTGAAGGGCCGCACCGATGTCTGTTGAGACTTTGATGCTGTCAACCTTAACATCCTATTCAGTTCATACCCATTTGTCCCTCTGACAAAAACCAACTGAAAGAACAAGGTAGCTAGGCTACAGCCTGTTTAAAACCAAGATGATTGTCGACGAATTGTCCAGTCATCACCCGAAGACGATTGTGGATACTAGCAATCGAATCGTCGTGAAGTATTTTGGTTTGGAATCTTCATTGATTTCTGGCTTATTTTCATTTTATTTCCTTTTACTTCTTTCTACTCTGTAGTTATTTTCGTTTTGTATCTCAATCATTCCATTCGTTTTACTGTATTTTCATTTCGGGTTTTATTGCCTAATATAATAACTGATATTTCAGCTATTCATTAGAATTTAATTTGTTCTTTCATAGATTTCGAATCAAAGTAGAATTATATTATACAATGGATATCCGAACTGATGAAATTCATCAACGAATCTATTTCAATCAAATTTGTAATGTCTGTGTATCGGATACTATCTTAGTACGTAATAAGCAGTCCTCATCATTGTTTTATTACAATTTTGTTATGATGAGTTCAACTAGCTCGTCGGATGTTTCGGATGACGTAATCTGGACTTTCAATACAGAATATAATATCATGTGGTAGAAGAAACTACCTAATGATATATGTATACAGTCCATCCGTCAAATAAAGTGCTCTATCACACAATTCTGAGAAGTGTGTAACGTTGTCAGTATCATTATATGCTCTAATCAATTAATGTATGTTTTGTGCATCACAGACAATCGCTGTCGAAATACTCAGAAACTGCTTCTTTTATATCATCCAATTATTAAATTGATGGATTCAACCATTACTACTACTACTACATTATGAAAATTGAGAAATAAAACTATCCATGTTTTCCTACCACTTGTATTTGTAATTAACGTTACAGCAATTTCTTCTCATAAAGACATTTTCAAAGGAATACAATAAATTCTGAGCACTTTTTTTGTTTCTCTATTTCAGTGAAAATGAGTTTAGTATTTGAATGGAAATTTTTCAGTTCATTTTAACTATATCTTGTTGGGTCTTACTTCATGACAGACATGACTTCATTGATTTTATATGCCCCAATATCTGTATCTACGTATCTGAACTGTTTTTGTTGTTTTTTGTTGGTGCCGGTTTTGGTCCTTTGGACATTGTCGGAATTTCCTCTTTGTAAAAATCTACTTGATATGTTTTCGTTTCTGTCTTAGTGCCCTAACTTTCGTTAGTTGAATTTGGTACTTTCAGTATACAGTGCGACTCTCCAATATGGAACAAATTCACTAAATCAAAGGTGTTGTTTCTTCGGAAATATGCTCGAATACGTCGATTAGTATTTTAAATTGCCCCTACTTCAATGGAAAAAAAATCATACAGTGTGTCTCAAATATGAGATATGACATCATCGATAATTTCTTTGAGAGATAACCCTGTTTTTCAAAGACTTCCATGAAAGGGTTCAACAAGTTGCATACGCCTGCCAAATTACAATTTTTTACTTCTTGTCCTTTAAAAGATATGTAACAAACATTATTTAATTAAAAAAATGAATTCAATTCAATAGTCTTCCTTCAATAAATTCTTAGAATGTCAGGGATACCTGACATTGATATTGTAATAAAAAAGTTATCAAAAAAAGTAAGGAGAGTAGTATCGCATTCAAATCATATTTGTGCACAAAAACTGTTAGTCGTTTCACAGTTCGTTGTTCGCCATTAGTAAAATGCCGTACTCAATTGAAACACATAAGATTGAAATTCTAATGATGGACAAGATAGGACAAGAACACAAAATGAAGTCATCCATTTATTCAGAGAGAAGTATCCTGATTTACCACCCATATCGCGAAGTACCGTAAGCAAGATCGAAAAACAGTTCCGGGAAATGGGCATTTAAGAAAAAAGGTAATCATTGTGGGAGTGCGCTTAGTGAAAAGGTCAAAATAAATGTTCTTCTCTCTGTCGATGAAAATCCCCAAGTCACCACTAGGCAGATAGCTAGGGAACTCGAAATTAGCCAGTCTTCAGTGGAAAGAGTTCTTAAGTTGCAAAATTTCATACATATAAACTAACAATCCTCCAGGAACTCACCGAAGATGATCCAGATAGAAGACTCCAGTTTTGCGAACAAATGATGGATCTACTAGATAGGAATGTCCTACAAACAGAAAACGTTCTATTTTCTGACGAATCAACGTTTATGTTGAATGGTGAGGTGAATCGTCAAAATTGTCGTTATTGGGCAGACAGAAACTCATACTGGATGAGCGAAGGCTACAATCAACATCCAGAAAAAGTCAATTTTTGGGCAGGGATTATTGATGATCGAGGACCGATTTTCTTCAACGAAAATCTCAATGGAGCAAGATATTTAGAAATCTTGCAGGGGGACCTAGTTCTGAATTTGGCTATTTTGTTCCCTTGTCCTATAGAAACTGACGTCCCGAATAGAAACATCTGGTTTCAACAGGACGGCGCGCCTCCCCAATTTGCAAGACCTGCCCGTGATTACCTGAATGATGTATTTCCAGACAGATGAATTGGCAGAAGAGGACCCTATGAATGGCCACCTAGGTCTCCGGATTTCCCAACTTTGGACTTTTTCTTATGGAGTTTCTTGAAAAGCCAAAGTTTTCAAGACCAAATCGGCAAATATTGAGGATTCATATGAACGAATAAGACATGAGTGTAGGCTAATTTCCAGCGAAGTAATCAGAAATGTTCAAAACGAGTTTCAGTTACGTTTAAGATATTGTCACATGGACAATATTTTGAACACTTGTTAAAGAAAGACTTTTGAATTGATTTCATTTTTTGATAATGTTTGTTAAATATCTTTCAAAGATACAGGATACTCGTTTTTGAGAACAGTGTTTGTATTGTATCCGTATGAAAATGTCCTTATAGGACCAAACTGCAGTAACGTTAGTTACAAATACAAGTTGTTTAAAAATAAAGAAAGTTTCAGTTCTCACTTTTTATCATCCAATCATCATTTATCCAAATTTTTTCCAATACTATTAGATAATTGACTAACTTTCAAGGTAAGTAGTGATAAAAAATGTAAAACCTCCCGCAAAATTCTACATATGAAGGATCATGTCAGAAATGATGGATGGAAAAGTTGGGTTAACTCCACATGAAATCCCAGAAATTTAAATAATAAATAAATATTGTATACAGGATCTTTCACGACGAGAGTTCGTTAGGAATATATGGAGAACGATTTAAAATAAAAACTTTAGATTTTGTGGTGTTGGGTTTTACAAAATGGCCTTCTCAATTAAAATATGCAGGGTGTTTCCAATGAAGCACCCTGAATTTTATTACCTTTTCGAATTTCTCAGCACATTTTAATTCCACTTTGTATAACAATTTGTTACACAAATTTGTTATTTTTCAAAAATTTAATTTTTTTCTGCAAAATATTACAGTTACAGCAGTCCGAAAAAATCATAACTCATAGACAGTAACAGTTGAAAATATGAAATTTCACAGAATCACACCTTAAGCATCAAGTCATGAACAGGTCAATCGAAT
>WOGR01008473.1:0-11828 GCA_015342045.1 Leptinotarsa lineolata | reverse complement strand
CACCCTCACTGTCTGTTTTTAATAAATCATCACTATAAATGTTGAACAATAAAGGACCCAATACTGTGCCTTGAGGAACACCGCAATTAACTTGCTTTAGATCACTAGTGGTATCGTTCACTCTTAAAGCTTGCTTTCTATCTTTTTAGGTAATATTTGAAAAGTTCAAAGCAATTTCCTTCAATGCCTTTATTTTCTAGTGTTTGTAAGAGCACACAATGATCAACAACTAATACAAATTAGTAGAAACTCTAACTTTTCCCATAATTTGATGAGATAAAGGTTTGAGGGATTAGATAATTCTAAATAGTTGATACAAGATTGAATTTTTCCTGCTGAAGTAAGAATAAACTAGATAAATATGTTTTTTGAAGTGGATAGATAGTTTTGTTTGTCGAAAATAACTGTGGAAAAAATTAGATTCCGAATAATTCTCATCTGAAACAACCGATTTGATTCAGTAGAGGATAGCACTAAAAGTCGAACTCACTAATCCAATAAAAAACAAATTGTTGCGATCTCTGTCCTTGTCAGAGGCAAGTAATGTTACATCAACATCATGATTGAAAATTGTTTTTCATGAGGTTTTATTGAATTTCCAGGAGAGTTCAATTTTGTGTACATACTCGTATGCATGATGGTTTCCCCTCGAGAATTCAGTACACTGAATTGTGAATCGTGAAGAGGTTTTATGTTTTGAAATAATTCCATTTTCCGATGGAAAATTATTCATAAAACAAGTGTGGCATACATAGATACAATTCTTCTAAATGGGAAAATTACTATATTTTACGAAAATCTAGAAAGGCATATGAATATTGAACATTGATACTCAAGTAATGAAATAACGTCGTTGGCTTTTTCCAGAAATACATTTGAATGAAAAATGTCCTGTGAAAAATAGCCGAGGGCGGCGTTAACCGATGATGAGGAATTTAAATTGGAATACCATCTGTTCGTGGTGAGAATTTGAAATGCATGAAGCAGATTCACTTAATTTCTGGATATGAGGGCATTTCATTCGAAACATCAACTGCATTCATAGAATTTCATTGAAATATCTCGAGAATTCCAAGGGATCCGATGTATGGCTGGAGTGACCAATAAAAATGCATCTTTATTACGATTCTTTATTGTAAACATGCTAGATAAACTACTGTTCATGAATATTCGGAGAAAAATGTGATATTTGAGTCGTACCTACAAGTGTTGGGAATAAACTTGGAAAATTTATTGAGTCTTTTGTGTCTGGGGCGACTGCTTCTTTCGTTATGTAATTGATTACAAGGATCTTCTGGTGGGATTATTTTTGTAGTCTTCTCCAGCAAAGTAATTTTGAGATTTTATATCTCTCATTAGCTATCTTTCACTTAGAACGGATTTATTTGTAATTGTATTTTGTCTGAAACTTGTGAACTTAGAAATATTCAAAGCTAAATCAATTCAGATTCTGTTTGTTTACTCTTTGGGTAGGTAGGAATAGGTATCATCCATACAAAATTAAAATAGTACACCAATTAACTGAAGAAGATGACCCTAATCAAAGAACAGAATTCTGTGAAATCATGACGGAAACAATTGCAAGGCATCCTACCTATCTCCACAATATTTGTTTTAGTGACGAATGTACATTTTTTTAAACGGCAATATTCATAGACAAAATTGCCGTTATTGGAGTGACACCAACCCTCACGTTTTCCGGGAAAAACATACCCAATATCCAGAAAAAATTAACGTTGGGAAATATTGGGAAAGTATATTGTAGGACCTCTATTGATCAAAATTCAACAGGGGAACTGCATATGAATATGCTGGAAACTACCCTCTCATTACCAAAATTATCGAAGCGAATCCTATTGAATTCGATATGGATATTGTATTCCAACAAGATGGAACACCACCACATTACTCCAGACAAGTGAAAAACTATTTGATTACTACTTTTCCCGGTCGTGGGATTGGCCGTCGAGGTCCTACAGAATGGCCAGCCCGCTCCACAGATTTGAAACCTTTGGACTTTTTTCATAGGGCTTTCTGAAGCCAAAGGTGTACGAAACTGAACCTGCTTCGATATTGGATATACGGCAGAGAATAATAAATATTTGTAGAGATATTGATGTTACTGTGTTCGAAAATGTTCGGCGTGAAATATCGGATAGGCTCTTCATATGTCAAGAAGTTTAAAGCAACCATTTCGAGCATCTTCTGAACTGACCTCAATTTTATTACCTCATATTATGTAGTTAAATGTCAATGTATTCAGGCAATTATTAAAAGTTGCGCCATTTTGTAGTTGTTGAAGATATTGACATTATATTTCAGGGTTATGAAGCATTTGTCAGAAGCTTCAAATAGATCTGTCACAAGACCCCCCTTTCCATTTAATTTTTTTTTCCCAGATGGCGCCTAGTCGCCATCTTGAAAGTTTCATCTGTCAATTCCACTTCAAAATGAAGTATTCATGCAATAATTTCACTATCTCAAATTCCAATTTTTTCAGAGGGGAGACATTAAAAAAATGCACTGTATATGTATTTAGAAAATGTATCAAATGAATTGAAATCTTCAAGAGCTCTCTATAACATGTGTGTGAAGCTCCAGAAAATAGATGGATATTGAAATCAATTTTGAATAAGTTCTTCAAAAATAACTCTATGAAATTTATAGTTTTTCCAGCATCGTTTATTGGAAATCTTGCAAAATTTACATCATTTTGTTATTCATATATTAATATCAGGCTATATCGTATAAAATTTTGTGACCCAGTACTAACCTCACTTTTTTGTTCCATGCGAAAAAATAATTTCCTTAAACGTTATTATCTTTCCGCAGAAATTGTCACCTAGTCTCTTAAAATGAAATATATATGGAAACTGAAATCGTTTTCAACAATATATATGGTATTCATTTACTTTTTCTTCATGAATCGGAAAATGGAAAAATGTACCTTTTCAGTAATGATTCATGATTTTCCACATTGGTCTTTATGTTTTGGTTTTCTAGTCGTTATATAACATTTTAGGCTGATATGTAAGACTTAATATTGGAAAAAATTGATAATTCTCTTCCTAAATACCCAAAACACTTGTGGAATATTTGGATTATAAGAGTGACATTATTTTTGTATCGAATCCTACCGAAATGACCCCTAATAAAAAACGACAAACTGAGCGAAAATTTGAAGTAAATAAGTTTGACACTGAAACCTTAGTACACATTGTCGTATTATGTTGCTTACCTGAAATTCTAAACCGCGTTATGGTGAAAATATAAACAGATATTTTTGTGAAACTTTGCTGACAATATACAAGCAGGTAGTTCTTTCTCTATTCTATATTCAAAAAGAACACTCGTAAACATATGTAACTGCCGTTTGGACATAATTTAACAGAAAGCCCTAACACAAAAGGAGTTTAAGAGGCGTGAAATGCTTTTGTAATAAGAGTAATTCTTCTTTTTATATAAAAACAGGAAATCCATTAGTAAAAGAAATTTGAATGACACTTCCGTCCCTTCCAAGCGATTGGAATATCTTTATTACTGCTTTTAAAATTTCGTTCTTGGTAATTAGTTTTTGAACTGGAACGGAAAATGTAGCGACCCAGATAAAGTTCTGGAATGTCGATTCAATTATTATCCATTAAGGCCTTTCATACTTATCAGAGATATTTCTTTCTTAAATGAGTTCAGTATCAGTATATCAATTGGGAAAACAATTATTTTGAAGATAAATGGAAACTTCTCTTCTAGAGTGTGAGTTATGTGTCAGAACAGCAAAAGAACCATTCATTTTTGTTACTGTTATCAAATATCATACGTGAAGTTACATTTCAAACATTGAATTTATGCGTATTCTATTTTCAAATAATCTTATTGTGCCACTTCCAATTCATTTCTTCATCGCTTCCAATGTCCAAACTTCTTTAATTATAGACATTTCCTTCATTTCATATCAGGCAATATCATTTCGAGGTAAGGTTAGGTTTTTACTTTATAACACTTCCACAGTCTCTATGAAATGCATGTGTTTTCCAGATTGCGGTTAGAAACCCAAAATTGAACATCCCTAATCGAATTTTTTTCAACTCATCAAATACTTCCATTCATAAATTCATCCTCGGTTCGAAATACTTATAAAAAAGTATTAATTATTTGACACTGACAAAACTTGTTTGGGAAAGATAGTGATTAGGAAAATGTGTTTATAACTACGGAAGAGTTGAAAAGAAAATTGTATTTTGAAAATTGGTGCTTTTTAGAGAGTACTGTCAACATATTTCTGAAGTTTATTTATTTTATTTATCACATGGATTCTTCACAATTCAATAAAAAACTATAGGTAGAAATATAATTGCAAAGAAAACTCCGTGAAGTGATTACAATTATTTAAGCTTGGATCACTACAGTTTTTCTAGAAAAGAATCTCAGTTATTCATAAAAAAAACCCATTAATTCAACCCTAGATATTTTGTCACCATGATTGTCAATATTCTTTTTCATTTCTGACCCTCAAGCTTGGTTTCTACAAGATTTTGATACATCTTTTCAAGTAACGAAAAAGAAATTGTTATATTCAGTTGCATCATTTGCAAAACAATAGAGATCTACTTTTCGAACGTATGTTATATCTTCGTATCAGGAATAGGGCTGGTCTCATAACGTAAACTTGTACAATACATAAAACAGACGATAGAATTTGATAATGTTTGGATAGCAGACAGTTTTTAAACAACGTGTCTCTATTGGATTGTTCCCAATTTGTTGGTTTGACATCCATTTTGTTCTCTAATGACACTAGTTTACAGCCAATTAATTTTTGGTCCCTGAATGCGAAAAATTTCCTAACACGTATAATTTTCGATTTATGATTTTATTCACAAAAAATTGATGAAGACGACATTCCAAATTTGCTTTTCCCCTAAATTGAGTAAATTGTTTGAAATCTGGCAACACAACCGCTCTGCCCAGTATTCAAATCTGCTTCGGATGTATATGAGAATTGTAACGCCGCTTCTAGGCTTCGAATCATCAATATTGGTTTAACGCGAGTAGTGGTGAGTTTGTAATAGAGGAAGATTTGGAAATGTATGATGACCAGGCAGGTCTCGATGATGTGCCAGAAAAAGACGATCCTTATTTTCCCGAGAGTGAAGGAAGAACGCCTCATTCAATCGAACAACCTGAAATAAATGATGAAAAATGAGAAATGAAATTTTTTATGTAATTAACCACTTTTATTAGTAACTAAAAATACTGCAGTTTTGTCCTATAAGGATATTTTCAAACTTTTACATTAACTTTAGTTACGAATAAAACTGGTAAAAAACATAGAAAATTTTCATTTTTCATGATGATCTCTTACCACGTAGTAACGGCTTCTTCCATCAATTTATTGAATTGAATGGCCTGATATTTCGGGACCTCCACTTGTCCAAAGAGAATGCTGAACTATTAGGGTCTAGATTACAACAATGGAATTTACTAGCCCCTAAAACCAAAGTTACAATATTTAGGAACCCTTACCATGAACTATCCTCGTTTTTTAATATGCAGGATAGAATGTGTATTTGTGTGAATCCAAATGGTGTAATGGAAAAATTACGATTTGCACATAACCCGGACGAAGGAAACATACGAAAGTATGTCAATTATTCTGAATGGAATAAGTTATAATATGTATAAGTGGCAAATACGTGGTAACCTAAAACTCATAGGACTAATACTAGGTCCTCAGGGCGGATTTACGAAGTTGGGTCCTGTCAGTGACGAACAAGGAGAAAGGTTTCACCAAGACATACTGACAATGGAGCTACGTTATCAAGGCAGATGGGATGTAGCAATGATGGGGGATTATTGTTAGTTCCTTATGAGAGAAAAAGATGAAACATATAGACGAAAGTCAATATTTGAAATAAAGTTACGCACAAAAGACTTCATTTGAATGTTTTTTCAGGTGTATTGTAAATAAAGTCTTTTATCCTCAAAATATATTGTTTTTTCTTGTTTCGATCTTATATTTCCCCATAGTTAGTCAAAATTTTTGTATGAAATGGAAATAACTATAACTGGAAATCTATACGTGATGGAAAATTTTTGAGGTTGAATTCACAGTTGCTATTGTTTTTCTCATTTCTTGGCTAGTATGATTATACTTTTTCTAATATGAAAAACTGTATAAATCTACACCTAAATACTATCTATAGAATTGAGGAAAATTTATAAGACTGAAGGATTACCATTCTAGTTTTTCAATAGTCGGGAAATTCATCATTTGAAAAAATGAATATTTATGGGATAATTCAGATAATATACTCGTGTAATATAAAAAATAAATTTTCAAAATGATAATTGTGGTATTTTGTCGAATCTACTGAATTTAGGTGTTTTTATAAACTCAACTTACAAGTAAAAAACAGTTATAGTGAGAAGTTTATTATATTGCAATGATCATGACTGTCATTATTGTGAGAAACGTTGAAGGTAATATTTGGACTATTTGTTGAGAACATAACTTGCGTATTGTTTTACGTGTTTTACATATTTTGTCGACTATAATATTCATGTAGATGAAGAAATGGTCTGGAAAATATATGTTAACGAATCTATACTCGATTTTTGATTTTGTTGTTGATATAAGTTTTATTTTTTCCACACGGTAGTGTAGAGGTTAATACATCCGCCTTTCAAGCGTAAGATCGGGGTTCGATTCCCCGCCGGGGCACCGTGCTGGGTGATCGCACGTTAACAGGTACGGCCTCGTTAATCCATTGCTCGCACAAGTTTCGACTTATGAGGGTTGACGTTCGTCAGCTGGTTAACGGAACAAGCAACAACAAAAATTCTGTTTTCAAGTTGTGAAATACCATGTCGAAGAAATATTCAAATACGTTCCGATCATGCTTCAGTGACCAACCAAACTGCAACTACAGGTTAGTTTGTAGAAAATTTCTGCTCTGCAAAGTCAGATATATTTCCAGTGTTTGAGATTCGAATTATAACCAAATTGACGTAAATATTCTGCTCATGAATATGATACCAGATTCCAAACAAACACCGATTAATGAATCTGTTAGTTCAGTAATGCTCTATTGGAAGTCAAACCTGTCCGATAGAATTATAATTCGTGATTATAAATCGCGATTCAATTATATTACGGCCAATTCAATTCCAACTGTGAAATTATGACATTGGATTACAGCAGATAATTTGCTTCTGAAGCCTAAATTCGGACCTAACTAAATGTTTAATCAAACTTGCCTGTTTGTCCAGGACGGTTCAATTAAAATTCATTATAACGTATATAATCCGCGAAATTCCGCAGTTTTGGTAGTGAAGTATGTATTTCCTATGAATGGTTGTGTTTTGTGTCAGAAATTCACTACATATTATAAAACAGTCTCTCGCCTCGTCTGTTTGAACGCGAATAACTCAAAAACTACCTAATGGATTTTCATACCGTTTTCACAAATAGACAAAGTGAATGAATTGAAAGGGTCATATTTTTAGGAGTGAATAATTTTTGGAAAAGAAAGTTTTTGGCTTTCCACTACTCCATCTTGATACAAAAAAAAATGTGGAAATCTTCCAAAGAGAGGAAGGAAACAATCAATTTCAAAAGAAGTAATTCTAAACAGATGTGTAGATCATGCGAAGAAGTAACTTTCAGAGACAAAATGGAAGAAAAAGCCCTTCTGAAACAGCTACTTTCATATAAACATTGAATTACACGGAAGAAAAAATTTTTTCAAAACAAATACTTTTATATGAACACTGAATTATACAAAAAACACGTTTTTCTTCTCAGTTTGTATTCCAGACATTCGTTATAGAATTAAATCAGATATCATCCACAAGATTTTTACACAATATACTAAATGAAAGGTAAATATTTTTACCTTTCACCAGCAAAACACTATCAATTATGGAACTTTTGCTGTATCTGCAAAATAACTGTCCAGTTTTGCCCATGCGTAAAGTTTTTTGTCACGTCCCAATAGATCAAATATGCAATGAGATACCTTAAGTCTTATAGAGCGAAACTTTTAGTTCATAAGCAAAATATTACAAACGACCGTTAAAAAGCAAACATTTCATGCGAGGACATATAGATTTTATTAAAACTCGAATGAAGTATAAAAGGTATTCGTGAGAGAGTTCTAGAAAAAGCTTCTCAACTTTCACTTCTCCATTTTTATACAAAAAGTTGTGGATACCGTACATATAAGTTACTTTCAGATATAAACGGAAAGAAACTTTGAATTGTACAAAAATTTCTTTTTTTTATTCAATTCATAATCTCCACAACTTGAATTTCCATGTAGATATTGATGAAAGAATGGGGGTATTCTAAATAAAATTGAAGATAATTTATTAATTCCTTGTGCTGTGAGTAGATGTCAAGTTGGAAGGAATCACTTTTTTGATTGACCGACTTCAATTTTTTAATACCCACTCAGAGCACAATCAATTAATCAATCAACCAATCAATTCTCACTTATTATTCGAAAACTGTTAACGCAGCCGCAAGGCAAATTTTCATAGTTAGATCTAATCTCCACATTTTTTGTCGAGTTTTGAATATATGGTAGAAATGTAGCTGCAGGGGGTCCACCAGAACCCGTGCAAATTTGAAAGGGGTCTATGATGAAAAAAAGTTTGAGAACCTCTTGCCTATACTATGATAAGCCCTTATTTGAGCGTTTGAGCTCTTAGTTTCATTCAAAATGAATCAAATAACTTCATTTACTCCCTGAGTTATTTTCTTCACAATGTACATTGAAGAATACAGTATGATAAAATGAAATTTATGAAAGGATAGAAAATACCTGAAGCAATGATTGAATTGATGAATATGTAGATACAATAATGAAAATCAATGAAAAACATTGAAAAATCACCAAAAGGCTAGTTGTAACTTTTCACATATAGTCAGTGGCCTGAACAAATTGTTCTTTTATATGATTTGATTTACAGCCAGTCTTCAAGTATGCCCACTGACTATATGTGAAGTTTTCTTTCCTTATTTCGGATATGCGGTTGGTTAGTACCTCATTTATCAGGTGAGGCGATGACAAACATGTTGTTTGTTGTTCGCTTCAGCTCAGTTCGAGGAATGATATGCTGAAAGGAATTCGAATTTCAATTATGGAATGTCATCTACTCTATGTTGACGATGACTACTACCTTGCATTGACGAGAGGCCAAATAGCCCGAATCCAGTCTGCATGTATGCCCGGTCATCAATTGAAAATCGAATCCGACATTTGTATCGCCAACAGCATATGCAGATTCCTGCACTGAAGATCCCTGCACTAACACTTGTCGGATATAATCCAACGCCCTTCATGGTATTAGCCAGGGGAGTAGTTGTTTTCTGATAGGTGCCAGTCCATTAATCTACAGAGTGGGGAGTTTGAGACTGGCCTGAATAAATTGTTCCTTTATATGATTGGCTAGTTGTGAGGTTGATTGTAATTGAAGTAGGTACTTATTACTTTTGATCAACAACTGCATCTTGTATACCTGCAAAGAATGTCCATTTGACCTGCCACTTGCTGCTGTTAGTAAATATGTTTATTTTATTATAATTATGTGAGGTTCGATTGCCTATTGTGAATTATATTTGTTCAATAAACATATTGTTATTCATTTATTAATTTATTTTTACAAACAGGTGAAAACCTATTTACATGAAAATAATAATTTTTATAAAAATTGTGAATACAGTCTTAAAGTGAATCATAACAAATAATAGTTTAAAAAACTGAAAAAGTCCTAAAGCTTGATGTAACGAATGACTTTTGATAAGTCTAAATCCAGAATAAATCTATTTACAAAAAAATCAAATATGTTGTAATTACAATGGAAGTTAAGCACTCCACGCTTTTTTACAACAAAATTGATTTTATTGAATATAAATTTATTCTGATTCCAGACTTTTCAAAAATCATTAGTTACATAAAGCCACAGGACTTATCATCGATGACAATTTTAAATCAGTTTCGAATTATTTTTTATTTTTTAGTTTGTGTTGCTATCAAAACGTGTTTTTTTAGTTTTTCAAACTATTATTTATTTTTCACCCTTCAGTTTGGCTTGCTATTTCAAGTCCATTTGTTGTTATTTACGAGTTCTAATCTATACGTGAATCTGAAATCTCTGTTTGAAATCTGTTTTTCCATCAATCAGCTGTCGCCCCCATACGAACGACAACTCTCAGAAGTTGAGAAACTTGTGCGAGCTAAGAATAAACGAGGTCCTACCTTTAAACGTGTGATTCCTAACATTGTATCTAGAAAGTTGTTCTGAGCATGGAAAGAATGTTTTTTACCATGATAAACTTGTTTGGCAAAGAGAACACTTGTTTGGGAGAAGGAACAAAGTTGATTCTGGCATTAAAAAAAAGTTGTTTGTGATTTTGATCATTGTAATGATGTTGATCAGTTTGTTGATACGGATGGTAAATCAAAGAACTGAATGACTCGTTCTTTTCGGACATCTCCCTTTGGGTAAAGATTTGAGATTGGGACTGTTTTTTTTTATATATTTTGTTACACATCAACCCTATACTTACCTATCTTCTATATCTATTATATTATATTATTATCATCAACGTTGAAAGCAATTTCTTCAATCAATTTTAAGCATTTCAAGAAAAAGTAACAAAAGGTAGAATGGTATGCACACGAAAAATCTCATGCCTCGATTCTTTTCGAAAGAAAATTTAAAATCATCTTGAAGGTGCAATAAACTAAAGTACCTCTGTTTTCTGTCAAGCCCGCAACATTCCAAGTTGAAATAAATTCGAAGAGAAACCATCAGGGAGCACATCACATCTGTAAACGTTACGATTCTTATTCACCCTCATCCTGAATGTGACTGACTATTCGAGCATTTATTGTAAGAACCATAAAGTCTCTTCTAGTTAACTTCAAAAGCAAGGCAACGCAATTTTTTGGGGGATAGTAGTAAAAATATACTTATTTTAAGAACGAGGATCATTCACCTCTTCCACTGTTTTCTTTTTCACCACTCCACTTTGTTTTCATTTGTTACAGAGCCGGAATAAGGGTGTGTTGTTGATAGCTTATTAATTTTTGACAATTTCAACAATTTCGTTAAATCAATGGATTTCATCAGGAAGTGAAAGAGTTTGTATAATTAAAAAAAAAAAGATTATTTCAACAATTAAGTTTGCAGTAAAGTTTTTTGTAGAAATAGAATAAAAACTTTTAAAACAAGTTTTATTCAAGTGCCCTAAAAAGATCAAAATAAAATTTTAAATCACATTAACCACATTCATTTATGACTTTACAAAAATGAAATTATAATAAAAGCTTGTCGCGATAAATTCAATTTGTAATTTAAATTTTGTCATTAGGTAGGCACCTTCTAAACTTGTAAGCAATTCATAATGTTTGTAATTGAATAAAAGTGCTGTGAATGCTTAAAATGTGGAACTTTAACCTTAAACAACTTTTTTGCACACAGGATTTATCGGGTTTGAAATTTATTGCAGCTGCATTTTGTAAGCTGTACAAGCCCAGCATGAAACAATTGGCAACATTCTACGTTCAGCTGTACCATGGCTGAATTAACCTGGAAATTGCACAGATATCGGTTGAATAACGTGGATCCCATCTTCGCCGAAGTCGATACGGACTGATGGAATGTCCGCTCTCCGGAAACAGGGCCATATAATTTCTATAATATTACCGATGACACCATTCACTAGACCCTTAGATACATCAACATTTCATGGCAACATCACCTTGGCCCCCACAAATATTTCCAACTCTTCAGGCAACCCCCCAGTCTTGTTTATATCA